>OZ010787.1:257862348-258037065 GCA_963932465.1 Maratus speciosus
TGGGACTGCATGTCAGTTACCAGTCATGCCAGTAGGGGAAGAAGGTGTTCCTTTCACTACTTTGCAAAATTTCCATTTTCTTAGCTTAATTATTAATGCTAAATTCAATTTTTTGTTTTATTATAATCAGCATCATATGGTTTATGATTTGCAATTTTTTCAAGGTTCTAGTTTTACTTTTGTTATGTTCCATTTCATTTTTTAAAAATAACTGTGGTCAAAAGTACAACACACTTACTTTGTACTTTTGACCATGGGTTGTTGTACCTCTGACCAGGCAATTAGACAACACAGCACTGAAGAAAAGAAAAATCATTTTATTCAGTATTCTTGTAAATAATTTGAAGTTAAATGAATACAGAACAATGTAAGTATATTAAGAATTATGTTAATGGTAGTATTTTAAGAGTTTTGTATTTCCCGTTTGCTTATTCCACTTTAAACAATGAAAAGTTTGCTCCAAATGATAAACATTCTAACTGTCAAGGAGATCCACTAGCAATAGTAGGGTTTGGAAGTTTAGTCACAATGTCTTCTATATCAATATCGTACAGCTTTTCATCTTATTGTATAAACTTCCCTCTTAAAGTTTGTTTTTTCAAATATTGGACCTGAAACACTGGATACCTGTTACATAAGAACTCGATACCTTAATATCACTTATCTCTGTGACAAAATATGTAATAGGTTTTTTACTTGCAATTTTAATGAGAATAAAATTTATTTTTTCCAATTCATCTTTCTCGAATTGAATTGTTTCTGGTCAGCTAACTCATGACATTCATCTGACAGATCAAAATTACTTTCTCTTGAAGAAATTTCGGTATTGCTATCAGATTCTGAACTGTCCTTAAGGAGAAATTTCTTTTTATGTACTTTTTTAAGAAGAGGTTTGTTTGTATGTGGTATCTTGCATTTAGGGTGTCGCTTTTTTTTTTTTCAAAAGCTTCAATAATTAGCTTTTATACAGGATACAAGATTTCCCTTTATGCCAACCCCTATTTGACATTTTCCTTGCTTGCACTTTTCGATGAGGTCTCACAGTTTCAGGTATAATGATAAGTGGCAATAGGTTTGAGCTGCACCACTCTGTGATGGTTCATCAAAATCCACACAACATCTGGTCCCAGGCTGTGTGGATTTGAGGAAGCCTACTGTACATATTTTTTTATTTATGAACAACTGAAGTAAAAAAAAAATATTGTTAATTAATTTCAAGACAGTTATAGTAAGTCAGTCATAACAGTTGAAATGTTTAGAAAATCTTTTAAGAGTGTCGTACGTTTGACCTGGTCCAAGGAACAACAACTGATCATGGTCAGAGGTATACCATGCTACTGCATATTACAAAGCATGCTACAGTTTTAGGGTTAGGATAATAATTTTCACAAGCCCACCATATTTATTAAGTCTATAGCCACTATGTCAAATTATTTCTATCAACAAAGACATAGAACAAAAAATATTATTTGGCAAAACATTAACAAATAATACTTACATTTTTTTGTTGGAAATGGATTAGTATTATTCACAGGAATTCTCTTTGACTTTAATAATCCACAGTAAGTTGTATAAGCCCTCTAGTGAAGGAACTATGCACTAATTACACCAAAATTCATAAAATGCTGCTAGATGGCTCTACAGCCTAGGTGGTCAAAGGAACAATATGGTCAGAGGTACAACACCTTCCCC
Organism: Maratus speciosus; assembly: GCA_963932465.1. Taxonomy (NCBI): domain Eukaryota; kingdom Metazoa; phylum Arthropoda; class Arachnida; order Araneae; family Salticidae; genus Maratus; species Maratus speciosus. The sequence continues at coordinate 257,864,041 of OZ010787.1, forward strand.
TACTATAATTTAGAGCCCAAAAAGTGACATTTTTTACCTAAAAGACATTAATTGTGCTGATAACTGAATTTTTATAACTTAATAAATTACAGTAGAGTCTCTAAAATCCACAATCTTCCGAAATCCGCATGCATTTCAAAATGTAAACAGTGAAACTTGCAATTAAGAAGTATTCTTTATAATCTTTATCCCAAATAACAGTAACGAAAATAAAATAATTCTTAACGTAAATTTATGGGAAAATAGTAATGACACAGGATATTATACAAATAAAATGCTTTTATTTCACAGAAACTTACACACAACAAAATGTAAAATAATAGAAATCGATGAAAGATGTAAACAAAGCCAAAAAAAAAATTTTAGTCTTGGCATTATCTATTGGCCGCTAAAGAAAATAGTGAATTAATTTATTTTATATTTCATGCAAGGCTTTAATTAACGCATGACATAAAATATGGCCTGGCTTTTTATTTATAAAAATGATGATTAATATAAAGATTTTTCAGTTAACTTTACCACAAGCTAAAGCATCTGAACGCTGTTGAATTATGCAAAAAATTTCAACCAGAGGTTCACCAGAGTTTAAGAAAAATAAATTGTTGAATGAATGAATAATAAAGATGAAGTCTTAAAACCATGTTGCAGATGAAGAAATTATTTCTTCAATAATGAAGCCATCTGAAGATAGTGAAACTGAGTCAGTGACTGAGAAAATTTTTTGAAGAAGGTTATGTTTCAGGTGAAAATTTTGAAGTTCTTGGAGCAGCAGAGTTGTACAGACCAACAGGAAATAATGACTATTTACAGATTTCAAAAGAAACTTCAACAAAAGAAAATGGAAGTTCTCAACCAAAGGACTATATAAGAAATGTGTAAAAATAGTAACAAAAAAGTAATTTTGTGTATGAAAATGATAATGTACAGGTAAGTAAAAATAATTAAAGATTTGATTTGCTTAAATTGAATTATTACATGCTCTTTTTGGAAATAAAAAAAGATAAATTGAAAAAAATAATTTAATCCAGAATCTGCAAAATTCCAAAATCCACACAGTCTCTTGTCCCAAGTTGTGCGGATTTTTGAGACTATAGTGTATTGAAATTTAGGTTCAAGTATTCCCTGGTTTAGGTTATTTGGACCTAAGCTATTTTTTATTTTCATAAAATAAGCCATTTAAACAGGCAAAGAACTCAAGCAGGATATAGGATCTAGAAATAACATATAGTCATTTTAATTATAAGAATTTTTATTTAAACTTGAAATTAAATGCTGAATGAGATATTTTATCAGCTCTTTATGTCTTGCTAACTATTCAAGATAAGAGAATAATACCTAAAAAAATTATTTCACATCAGAGCTGAACAAAACAAAACAACAATAAAAAAAAAACCCTTTTCATCAGTGTTGATTTAGTAATTTTCTTTTTTATATTATATTATAGTGCAAAATATCCATAGGCCTAGTTATTTGAAAAAAGGCTGGTGTGTGCTGTAAATTTTCAGCTTTAAAATCTGCATGCTTTCTGCCCCAAGATGACTTTTTGTAATTTTGAAGGTTTTTTTTGTTTCAATTCTGACAAATTCATATGAATAGCAACTAAATAATTTAATGAAATAAAATTAACAAAAGCAATGACTAAGGATAAGTTTTACACAGAAATTTTAATAAAAAACATGGTTAGTGGTTATTTGGACTCAGCCCAGAAGTGGGTGCAAGTAACCCCATTTTTAAGTTATGAGCACACTTATAAGTTTTACAGTGTTAAATAATTTTCTGTCATGCTAACACTGTTGTTACTTTCTTAACAACTGAATATTGAACGTAAATTTCTGCTCATGTTGCATGTAACTGCAGGATGCAAGAACGTGAATTGTTATCAGGTCACAAAACAACATACCCTCAACTAGAAGGTGAGGAGAAAATTCACGAGCTTTTTACAGTTTTTTTTCGGTTACAAAGAAAAGAGATATCCCCTTTAAACATTTTGCATTATATTTATTGACATTTCTAACTAAACTAAACCTGAGGTGGTACAATCCATTCAGGATTCTGGCCTACAGTGCCCAGCCCTGTTTTCTTGACCATAGGCCCTGAGGTGCTATGCAGGGTATGTCCTAACGAGGTGGTCAGCCTAACATGGGCCCTCAGTGTTTAGTTCCCAAGCAAGCTTGGTACTCAATTTATTGATCCTGAAAGGTTGAGTGAACCTTGCTCAGACCACAGCCCAGAATCGAATTGGGGACCTGTAGTGCAGTGGACAGACATGCTGACCACAATGCTACTGGGCTTCTTATTGACACAATAAACTTAGAATTGTGTTTAGAAAGCCGTTTTCTGGCTGCTGCAGAATTACGTTCAATGAGCAAAAAGATTATAAGGAATTTGAATTTTATGAAACTGCTACAGGTCAACAATCTACACGCTTAAAAGACGAAAAAAAAAATCGCAAATTTTTACTCAAAGAAACCCTCTTAAAAACACTCTTGTTTACATAAATTGTAGTACTACACACATGAAGTATTTTCTTTATAAAAGCTCACACCTTTCTTCTAATGAAATTCAAGCTGAAGCCCTTTCAATGAGCATGTGTACAATATGTACGTGTATATCAATATAAAAATAAGTATTTGTATTTTTGGAATAGCACAATGCAAATATATATACAACTCATTTTCTATGAAACAAATGAAAGTAAACTATTACTGAAATATGTATTTTAATGTACTCTTTAAAAGAATAAATTTCAGTGAAAATTGATCTGCAAATCCAAGTATTGTAGTTGAGAGAGAATTACATTGATTAATGATCATATGAATGGAGAACATACATGGAGTGTAACATAAAAATTTGAGAAAGCATTATGAAGCTTTGAAAGTATTGTTTGTTTGAATTGCACATTTTGAACCACACTCTCTGTTGCTAATTAAAATATGGTAGGAAGTAATGTAATATAATACAAGGCTATTGAACCTGACACATGTAGAATACCAGTATTTTCTCACAGTAATCTTATATTTATTTAATTGCAGAAATGCAGAGGCTAAATGAGACAGACTGTCATAAAAAAATAATGGTGTTATGCAAGTGACAGGTTGGATAACCCTTATATAATGCACCCAGTTAGTTATGAGTTTGCAGGTTTTGATTTGTTTAAAGCTATTGTGTAATTCTTATTTTACTCATTTCATAAATAACCTTCTTTATTTTCTTATAAAAAAAATTCTTACTTTTTGATAAAAAACATTAACAGCATCAACCCTCATTTTTTGGAAAAGGATATTTTGCTATTTTTACATACCTACTATTTATATATAATCAAAAACATTATAATAAAAATGGCTAATAGTGATGGGTGATTCTCAAAAAATCAAAAATTGCCATAAAATAGTTATTAATAAAGATAAGAATCCATTTTCAAATTTAACTATCTGGATGTTCTACAACCTATTGTCAAACCGATAAGCTAAAAACAGTAATTGCAAAACATCACAATCAATAAGTCGACTAGTTTCAGATTGACATTTTCGTATCAGCTCTTGAAACATTAGAGATTGTTTTTAATGTTCCAAGAAGAGCCGAGGGTAGCCAAAACACCCGAGAAGCTTCATCAACAAAAAAACATATTGAAAGTATGATCTAAAGACAATATAAAAGCCAATACATAAAATCGCAGTGCCCATTGACAAAGAGAACAGAACTGAAATGTTTTGTGGGGGAAGGGAAAGGGGACAAACCAAGAAGAATGGTCAAAGTTGTGTAAAGATTGGACTCATAGAACCCAGGGATGCCATTTGGGGGAGGCTAGGGGAGCAGTAGCTCCCACAAGGAATTTGGTATTTCAGAAAAATTATTAGCCATCACAGGTAAAACTCCAAAAAGAAAAGAGAAGCAAAAAGCCAAAAATTGCTCAAAAGCTAAAATAACTAGTCAGATTTGATTACATAAGCATTAAATAAAAACTAGGCACAGAAATTGATAATTATCATTTTTTTTTCTAAAGCATTGCTATTCTAACATTTATCATTGAGTACTTTGTCTAATTTTAAAATATATGTGAGAAAAAACTTATCAATTGCTTCTCAGCAGTGTAGAACTTAATGAAGAGAAAATTTGTTTCCTTTAGGGCTAGAATTTTCCCCTTTAATCCAAAATTTAGGAAGTTTTTTTTTAGCAGAAGGGGGAGGGGGGTGTATTTAAAGTTGATAATTCTTTGATTCTATTTTTTCATTATTAAATCATATTAAATACAGTACTCTCCACATGCTGGGACTGGAATCCTGCGTGAATCTGACAAAATAATTTTGCTAACCCAAAACCGGACAGATTTCAACAAAACAAAAATGAATCCATATTTTAATACATTTAATTGAAAAATAGTCTACAATTTTATTGCTTTTGTACAAGGACTTTTTGATAAATTGAGTCATTCAGAATCTGGCCCAAAAGAGACAAACCACAACTCTGAGAAACTTGACTAGAATCTATGCAGACTAACTTCAAATCAATCTGAAACCTGACAAAATATTTCAATGACCCAAAGTGATATACACCTGAATGAAAGAAATTTAATCCATATTTTATTATAATTATGGAGAAGTAGTCTACTATATCATCAGTATCTTTTATGTAGAAAAATGAACATATACTCATTAATGTTCAAAAATATATTTTTTCTTCATTTGAAAAATATTCAGGGTTTTTTTGAAATCAGGTATTTAATATACTCCTATTTGATTTGTTAAGTATTTGTTGAGACAACCCAAATCTGAAACAATTAATGCTTTGGTTACTGGCCAGGATTAGCAACTAGTTTTATATTCAATGGTACCACAATTTCAAAAAAAATTGTTTGTGATAGACTTCTTTTGAAAATATCCCAATAAGTTTATAGTAGAGATTAATTTTCAAAAATTTGTACTAATAGAATAAAAAATAATTCACTGGGATGTATATGTTTGACCTTAGTCAAATGATTAAAGCCAACGTGACCCACAATGAAAAACAGCAACATCAATCAGACTTGACCCGTACAGTGGATCAGGCTGGGTAAAATCAAGTTGTCCAACCTAATGCAAGAAGGACTCTACTTGAGGCCAAGGGTTTTACAGATATCTGAATTGTATGATTTTAGATCATAAGTCTGAAGAGGAAGGCAGAAAATGATAAAATTGTTAGTAAAAATTTTCTTATCCCTATGGATAACAAAAATTTGCAAATTTCATGACCTATTGATGGTGTTTTTGTGCTGATTAAGTAATGACCGATTGAATTTCACAATTTTTTGCCTGTGATCATTTTCCAAAATTTGTGATTTTTTTTCTAAGACCGATTAACAAAATTTTATTTTTTTTTCCTGTGGCTATTTGTCAAAACATGCGATACTTTTCCATAGTCATTTGCTGAAATTCATGATTATTTTTTCTGCTATTTATTGACAAAATATGCAATTTTTTGCATAAATGTCGAATGAAATTCTCAACAATCTTTTGATGAAATTTGCTATTTTTTTGCACACAACAGCTGAACAAATGTGGTTTTTCTTTTCCTGCCACTGATTGTTGAAATATGCAGTTTTTTTTTCTGTGACCGGTCGATGAAAATCTCTGTTTCTGTGATCTTCGACGAAATCCACAATGTTTTTCCATGGTTGATTCAAGAAATTAGCAATCTTTCCCACCACCAATTAGTAAAATTAACTTTATTTTCTGTGACCAGTTGGTAAAATTAGTGATTTTTTTTCTGTGATGAAATGATTTTGCACAATTCGATTAAAAAAAAAAAGAAAATTGCAGGCTTCCACAAAAATGACAAGATATTTGTAGAGAATTATGTGCTTCTGAATGAAGTTATGTAGGCAAAATCCCATGCCTTTTTTATTATGCAGGATTTTCCTATTTTATGCACAATTCTACATGCTATTTCAAACCCTGCCCCCTACCCGAAGAAACTCTTAAAATGGTGCCACTGCAGAAAAACCTGCAAAGAAAGAGTCAAACTGGAAAAAAGTTCCATATTAGACAGGTGACTAAGCAAATTTAATTGCATGGTGTTTTTTTTTTTTTGAAACTTAATCTTTTCTCCATTTAAGGAAAAAATTCTATTATAGACAGGTATGTTTTATCTTAGAGGATACTTGTGAAAATGAAATCTGTCAAACGCAAAACTTTCGTACTCAATATCGTTAAATTATACCTGCTAAGACAAAAAACCTGTCTAAAATGGATTTTTTCATTGGTCCCTAGTGATTCCGTATTTGAAGTTTTACTTTTTTTTGTTTCTATGACTCAAGTTTTACTTTGTTTCTGTGATTCAGTAAACATTTCTCGTTTGGGAAAGGGGATACAATCACCCAGTTGGCTATGCCACTGCCCCCACAGAAAACTTTCTTGGGGGGGGGGGGGGGGTTCTGAAATGGTGCCTTTGAAGATATCAAATAAAGAAGACATGTACACTAACCAACAATGCACACTGGCAGAGAGAGCCAGAACTAAAATCGTGGGGAAAGGAACATACGAAGATGAAAGAAGCTATGCAAATATAACAATATCAACTTTTTGGTAATTTTGGACTCTCTCCTCCCCTTACAATATCATCCCTCGAACCTCCCTCCTGGTAATGATATCACTATCAAAGTCTGAAAATTTGATTTTTTTTTTTGTTTGTTTGGAGTATTTATATGAAATAACTTTATATCAAATAATGCATAGAAAAAATTGTTACTATTTAAAAGTATTTAATAATATATGTTTTTACATAATACATTTAATAATATATCTTTGCACTTGCCCCCCACACCGGGAGGGGAGGGAGGAGACATCTTATCAACAAAACAGGTGGACAACATGCTATCTCTTTTATTTACTAGTAAACCTAAGTACCATTTCAAACATACTTCCCCTATGTTTTCTCAAACAGCATATTATATATGCATACTCATATGACAGAATAGGAATGCCAAAACTTCGTGATGTCCATATTTTGGAAATAGTTTTATAGTCATTTAATGATTTTAATATCCTTGTATTTTAAAAAATAAGATAACATGCTATTTTGATGTAAAGACAAGGTTACAAATAAAAAGAGAAAATTTGTGTTGGATCAAAATTGATAACGATATCAAAAGACAAACCCTCCTCTCCCTAGAGATATCTTACAATATCATGTGCCAGACTTCCCCACACCCACCTCCCTAAAATGATAACGTTATATATTCACAGCCCCAAAAGTCCAAGTTGTGTTAGGATCTGATCCATATAACCTGAGATATTGAATAAAGAAAATATGGACACCATACAGCAGTGTCTCCTGGCAGAAAGAAAAGAACTAAAATGGTAGTGACGGTGGCGGACAAACTAAGATGAATGGTCCAAATTGTGGGCACAAGATTGCACACACTGTATTTAGTCAGAAGAAATTAAACAAAACTATATCAACAACTTTTATTCACAAAAATTATCAATTATTTGAAGAATTTACAGTACATATACTTATCCTTAAATAATTAAAAATTAAGGAAAACAAGACAAACTTAACTTCTAACAAAAAAGCATAACAAATATTAAAAGATTTTTATTTTGTGAATTAGTACCTTTAATATGACACTTAATGAAATATTTTTTTTTTCCAATTCCAAAAACAAATTTCATTGCAACTTTTTGCGATTGATTTATGAATACATGAACTTAAAGAAATTCAGATACTTAGGTTTTTTAATATTTATATGGGGGAGGTGGGGATCTATTAAAAAGTTATTCTCAATTGTTTTCATTTTCCAACTCTGGAAAATACATAGAAAAAACTATAATTTGGAACTATTAACATTGAAGTCATATCTTAAAGAATTCTTTCATATGTAAGACAAATGTATCAGAAGCTCACACTTTTCAAAATAACAAACTGATAAATAAACAAGTGTGTGTATAAGGTAATTCACAACTAAAATGTTTCAAATTCAAAACCAGATAACAAGAAGCTGGGGCTTTAAATTGAAGACCAGAAAAAATTAAGATCTCTCCAGTATTTAAAAAAAATAATGGGAGATCCCATCAAAATTCCTAAGACTGAAGATTTTCCCCATGGCACTGATTAAAATGACTTAGCTGCTAAATATTTCAAATTTAGAAGCAATCTCCCAAACATCAGGAAAGATTTCTTAAAATTTCTTAAATACATTTATTGTGTCAGTTTTTATTAAAAAATATATGCTTTTTGGCACACAAAGAAGTTGATAAATAATTCTATTTTGAACATTTCATATAAATGACAAATATAAAAATAATAACTTCTTTAGATTTACTTTTTATAATAATAATTTACTTTAAATAATTGACAATGTTTTTTCCAAACCCAGTTTTATAATGAAGGGCAGAAAAAGGTTTCCATTTTAAATGAATTTCCCAATTTTGATTATCTAAGGTTAACAGCTATATACTGAAATAATTATGAGAGATAAAAGATAGTTTTAAATATTCTACAAAAATTTGCAAAGTAATAAAAGCACTGAGTAGTATAGAGAGAAAGAATATTAGTCATCAACAGCATATTTTTTTTTTTTTTTTTTTTTTAACTGTGACATTCAGTGGTACCTGAGAGTAAATGAGAATTTCCTTCCTTTTAAAAGTCATCCCCATAAGGCATGCTCCAAAAATCATGTAATCAAAAGTAGTTGGTGCCTATTAACATGTCCTATCATATCTTTACATTTTAAAATAAAATAACCATATTAACAGCACAGACAAGATATTTCTTGCATAATACATTTCTATATTATCTGACCAAAATTATAGCAAAATATTAATTTTATAACCAGCTACTAAATCTTTTTTATATCAGAGTAAATAAATTATACCATATCATTTACAGAATTTTTTTTTGAGAAAACCTGATTTCTTTACCCTTCATACCCACCAATAAGAGTCCCAATAGATAAAAAAAAAAAAAGGCACAATAAACAGTTTATATATAAAAACACAAATTTCTGTAAGGTAAGAAATAAGCATTTAAAAACTTTTTTTGGGGGGAGGAGGAGGAAGGGGGACAAAGAAAGGATCTTGATAATGAGAAATTATGAATAAAAAATGACCGGAATCCCAAGAGTACTTGGCAATAGAAGATTTAGAAATTTGTTGATTCATAATGAGAATGGTTCATAATGAGAGTGTTCTTTTAAACGGATTTTAAGATTTCTTTTAGATTGACCAATATAAGAAAAACCACAGCCGTTACAAGGAACATTATAAAATCCTCATTTACGAAGATCAGGATCTGGAGATTTAGTGGAGGGGAATTTGAATTTATTGATAGGTTTAAAGATAATGTTAAAACTGAAACGTCATAAAACTTTAGCTCATTTGAAGCATACAGGAGGATAAAAGGGGAGGACAACCAAATTATCAGGTTTACTTTTGACAGATTTGGAAAGAGAAGATTAGGTGGTCTATTGAATTACTTTACAGCAGAAGGATTGAAACCTCTTTTGACAGCAACAGTTTTTAAGTAATTAAAGGATGAAGAGTCGGAAAAAATTTTGAGAGCACGATTTTACACACATGTAAATTAGTCTGTTTTTATATTTTATTCATTTATTTTTATTTCATGTGTTCACATATTTTAATGTGTGTGTGTGTGTGTGTTTTCCTTTATTATAATTTATTTTTTTTTCAATTTGCTTCCCCCCCCCCTTCTACTCTGTGTTATTCTGTTTTGATTATATTCTTCTGTGATTAACTGTTGTCTTCTGCTTTCCGATTTCCTATAGGCTGTTTCTTCAGCTTGTTTTCCCTTCTCTTATCTCTCATTTCAGTCTTGCTGCTGCTTTCATAGTAGAAGCACGTCTTCTTTGCACCTGACGAAGAAAGACTCCGATCTTTTGAAAGGCCTAGCACATTGTAAAAGTTTATGGTGTTTTAAGAAGTTCTTTTAATACTTTTATATTTTTAACTTAAATGTAATCATAATTTTTTTAAAGCATTTCATTGATTTTCTCTATTTATTTATAAGAAAACTTAGTCTGCATGAAATAACATATCTAAAGCAACAAAAAATATGTATAATATCTCCATTTGAATACTATGTGTTGATGGAAGAGCAGAGGAGAATAAGAATTCAATATATACCCATATTTGGCCCAATTCACTAAAATTAAATTGTTTCAATTTGTCTAAATCTTTGGGTTAAATTTATCATTATTATACTGAAAATAACAGAATTGTGGCCTTCTGTAGTTTAACGTATATAGTTTCAAAAATGGTATCTGTGTAGATTTATCAAATAAGATAACCACACATCTTAAAAAATATTTTAATATATATAGCAATTCTTAAAATTGTATCAATTTAACACTTGACTTAGTCTATTTTATCTTTTTTTTTTTTAACAGATTACTTGGATAAATATGTTTCAACAGTTTAAACTTTGATATAAAATAATGGAATGCTATTTTATCAATTTATTACACATGCTGCAAAGAAAAATTTTGAATGTCTAAAAAAGAAATATATTTGCATTTTCTTTCAGACCAGTTTAATTATATATAAAAAGAAATATTTCAAAGTTTAATGAAAAAAGAAATATTTCATTAAGAACGAAATCTTCCAATAGTAGCGAAGCTTTACATGATTTAAATTTTGTAAATATTTATGTTTAAAAAACATAAAAACAACCATTTCTATATGAATTCCTAATTCAGTTTTCCCTTACAATTTTAAACTGGATTTTACAATAAAAGTTTTAAGTACACAACATATGAGCTATTGAATTTTCTCTTTTCATTTCACTTCATAGAGAGGATTCAATAAAAGCAAATGCTCTTAATAAAATTCTTACAGGTATATGCTGCATAATTTACTAAATGTAATTACGAAGATAAGAATAAAATGTGAAATCAAGCAAGGTTAATTTGTAATTTTTTTTAATATATGAGAAAATGCTTCTTTGATTAAAAATATTTTCACCTCTCTTCATGTATGTATATAATAATTTATCATTTACAGCAATACTTAATTTGAAACTACAAATAAATAAGAATGGTGCACAAATGAGATACTCCTCTGTTTTCATTCTTTATATACACAATCTTCATAAGCGACAAATTAATGTTTTAAATATATATTGTACTGAATAAAACTCATTGTTAAGCTCAGTCTCTTCTTGAATTTTAATAATTTGCCTAAGAAGGTAAAAAATTTCAGCTTGTTGGCAAACCAAGTTTTCAGGAACTAAAAACTTGGCTTAAAAACTGCTTTTGGTATTATTTAAGTGATTATCAAATATATAGAACAGAAGCTCACATTTTTGTAAACTATCAAATTAAAGCAGATTCTAATTTTTCAAAATTTATTTTCTGAAAAAATTATTTTTCTTTTGCATTGATAGAAGATAATATAGAAAGGTGTATAAGAATAATTACTGCAATTTCATTACTTTTGTACATAGGCATAAATTTTTTTAATTGTTCTAGCAATTTGATTTGTTATTTTTTTATGCTTTTAGATAATTTCCTGCTGCTTGAATAATGAGACTTAATTCTGTTTTTCTTGTTCATATATGCTTAAAATGAGCAGCAACATGACTAACTATAAGATTACTAGCAGACCAAGAAGTAACTTAAGTGAATGCTATATAACTCAAAAACAACAATATTTAAGAAATAAAAGGGAGAAAGTTGGTTGGTTGATTTTAGGTACAACAGTTATCCTTTGTAATTGTAGACTATGTGTAGCAGGCAAAGAATGCGCAGAACAAGGAATGATCTGTTGACCAAAGAAACAAAATTTATAAAATAAAAAAATTTAAAACTATTATTGAATAATCAAAAGTTTTTGCATATAACAGAGATTAAAAAATGTAATTTTGATTATGACTAAAATTTATAAAACGGAATCTTTAAAGATTTTTTTTTTTAATTCCTCGAGATAAGGGCATGAAAAAAATATAGATATAATTAAGAAATAACATTCAATTTTACTTACATTGTGCAAAAATTTGTGATGGTTCAGGTCATAATTTTTGGAAACATTTTTTTTCCTTTATTATCTACTCATTAATAAAAATATTAAATATTTGCACTTCAATTAAAATATGAAAGTGAAAATAAGTCTAAATTTCTGTACGCGTTAAAATAGCATTCCAAGAACTTAATTCTATTCAAATACAACTGCTATTTAAACTTAAAAAAATAATTATCTTTCAAATTATTTTAGCAACTTTTATCACAGTTCTGACATCAAGGGGAATTGAAATATTGCCCTCTATTGAGATTTAACTAAATAAACCCATAACCTTTATAGGAGCTGGAATGACTTCTTTTAAAATGACATCAATGCTCTATCAAAATGGAAAAGGTAGAATAATATAAATATTTGAAAGACCACACTATATTTTCTTTAAATATTTAAACATTTTTTTTTTCATGACACTCACATAAACTGTTTAGAAAATTGTGAGTTTGAATGCAACAAAGAAACCACATATATACATTTTATATTATCATTGAGAAACATCATTTTGTTTTTCATTCTATTCAAGTTCATGGTAGTATAAAAGCAGCTGTATTTGTAGACAATCCGAAATACATTTAGCTGAGATGAAATTGACCTAATACATAACATGTAATTGAAAACACAACTAACAGAATTTTGTTTGAATATACTAACATACATTTTTGCATAAGCTGTGAGAAAACAAATAGCAGATATATGCAATGTAAATACATGATATTTATATGTATATATATAAATAGATCTAGGTGTAACATTAACCATTTTGGAGCAAATATTTACAGAACAAGTTTATTAAATGAAGAATGGAAACAAGTTACACACATGAGATGTGTTGAATGAACATATTTCCTGACAAGAGTTAAGTAGCAGTCTAAACTTCTCAAAATACCCTCTCACACCAAAAACTGCTTACAGAAAGAAGAAAACCTCAGAATATAACACTTAACAAGTGAAAGCATATAACAAAATTTTATATTATACACAAACACGTTAAATTAAAATAAAACACTTTAATAATAATATCAAGTTTTATGTACATTAAATAAAATTAACAAAAACATAACGAAATTTAAATCTAATTGCTCTGGTTAGAGCTTATACAAATATAAACCATTTTGTCTTACATTTATCCATTTTTAAAACACAACATGCTAGAACTTGTACACAATTACAACAATACACAAAAATACTGATTACATATGAAATAAATCACTGATATTTGAATTTTAATTGTTAAAGTATTTTTAAGTTCTAGGTAAGTGTAAGAACAGAACCAACCTAATATTCATAGAAGAAAGTTGCAGAGTAGAACTTTAATTAGAGAAAGCAATAAAAATTTAAATTAATTTAAAGAAATTCAGAAAAACAAAAATATATTACTTAAATTCAACAATTATTTTCGTTTATAAAAATATTTTTCATAATTTTTCATCTATTCATTTTTTTTTTTTTTTTAATCACACTTCTTTTAAATAGTTTGAGTTGTGTATATTAACTTCAGTTCAACAAATATAAATAAAAAAAAACATTTATGATTTTTCACTTTTTTTCATTATACTTCTTTTAATTTGAGACTGTGTATATAATATAATAGACAAATGCAAACATATTACATACTAAATTGTATAAGAAAATTAGAGATTTGAATAAGTTTCATTAGATTTTTATGCAGCACATTTCAAAAACTCTATAAACATAGTTACAATTTCATTTAAACTAGTGAATACATGAAATGTTTTATTGATTTTTGATTTTTAAAAAAAAATTGAAATTTATATTTACTATAGATGCTTTCACGGTTAGTAACACCATTTACAAATTTGAACAGATGCCCTTTCTTTATTTTTTTAAATAAGGGATATATATATACAGCCGAGTTCTCTCTTAAAGTTCTACTAGTACAACAAAAGATAAGTTAACAAAAGTAATACAATAATAATCAAATTCTATTAAAACTGTTAAACAGTGAAAGGGAAAAAGCTCTAGAAAATCATTTGTATGTGTTACTCATACAGGATTTTGCATGATTTAACATTTATTGATCCTTCTGTAATAACAATTTCTAACAGCAAGTGGTACAAATAGTACACCATAAGCTAGCATTGCATACTTTTCTTTTATATTTCCAATACATAATATACTACTATGTCAAATATATATATGTATATACGTTGGTCCCAAATAAATAACTTGGAGAATGGCAGAAAAAGATTTTCAAATTATTCGAACAATATGTAAACTATATGATAAGTTAGTCATAAATCTGGGAAAAGCAAATGACTAATTTTATGAGATGAAAATAAAGAAAAATGTCTACATGCATATTAGCAAGCAACAGTATTTATACACAATTTCCCAGATTAATTCTTGGTGAATGTTTTCTCCTTGGCAGTGTTACAAATAGTTTATAATTTAATTAAATTGTTAATTATTATACTATTTATGATATACAGACATACTATTTTCATTATTACATCTGCAATCAAATTTTATAATTAAAACTTTAGAGGAATGTAATACTGGAAGTCTGGATATTTTAATACTTCAATAGCCACATTTTTCATATATAACATTTGTTAAATTTGATTTATATATAGATATATCTTTTTTTATGTTTTAAAAAATTTCTTCAAGAATGATATAGAATATACTGCATTTTTTAGTTTTATATGAAAAATAAATATTGAAGATACAGGACTTTTACAATAACTTACACAAACATATATAAACATTTAATCATTGCATAAATGGAAAGTGATGGCTAAGAAGATTTAACTTCTTAAGCATTGTATACATTTACATCATACTTTACTTAAACATAGAACATGTCATAACAACAACACATTCATCAAAAATTCAATTAATTAGCAAATCAACATAACATATCACAAATGACTTTGAACACAAGCTGTAAATACAGTCAGACACATACACAAAGGTAGTAAGCCAACTTGAAATCCTAAAAGAAAAATTGCATACAGCATCCAGTTTATATAAAGCTGCTTCACATCGTGTATATTAAAAGAAAATGATCTGAATGATGAATAAATAAATATTTTACACAGCCGAAGCTACAAATATTGCACTGAATACATAATTTGTAAATCAATCTACAGAAAGTTAAATCTGGGATATAACTGAATTAGAATGCAATTTAGAGGGAAGAGACGGTTTGGTGAATTTTAAACACAAGATAACTACAAATAAACCTTGGTTAAAATTGAATCATATTTATAAAAGAAACAAATTATGTAATTTCTAACTTACATTATTCTACAAAAAAGAAAGAAAAAAATGTCAGACTAGATTAAACAATATTTCATTAAATAATAAATTAGCCTTAGATATGACTGACAAGACAACTGAATGCTGATGATAAAATAAAATACAAAGAAATAAACAGTGTGAAAATTCTGATCATCGCAAGTCACTGATGTTTGCTTCAGAACCAAATAATTCAACAACTTGTTTTTGATAATGGTCAACATTACGACGCATGATATTCATACAAGGTCCTAAGAGGCGTTCAAAAGCTGCTACATCTAGAACTGAAAAAGAAAATAAAAGATTAATATTTATGTATAAGTGAGAAAATATTTAAGTAAAAAGTAAGTGCATGCACTTATACAATAATTCTCTACTTAGCATTATTTTTGTTTTAAATCCAAGATTAAAATAATGATCCCTTTAGCTCACACACAAGATTATGAAATCATCCTTCTTTAAAAGATCATATTTTGATTTAAAAAATTTAAGATCCTTGAAACTATTTTATGCACTTATCCAGAACAGTTATTATACTCTAAATATAGAGATATTCATGTAGATTTGAGCTAATTGCTCTTCTGAAAAAATTGAATATTTTTGTTGAATAAGCATATCTATGTCCTATTATAGAATTTTTTTTTTCCTTTGAATGTGGCTCAAGGAAATCAAACAGATGGAAACACTTGATTTGGATTATTTACAGAACCATACTAAAGAGTTCAAAATCAATTTTGTCTATTGGCAGTTATTGTGTGTTAATGACAATTTTTCAGTTTCAAAGAAATTTTGGTATTCTGTATCAATAGCACCAGGGGGAGGAGAGCATGTATTTACAGAGCAGGATACCGTACCACACACTGGAAATTTGTCAGGAAATAGTAAATTTGTCATTCTCTGAACGCATGCATTACAGCAATTTGATTCTTGTTCATGATCAGAGTACACTTGTCAATTATGGATTCAATAACACCATGAAATGTACAAAATATGACCCAAACACAAGAAATGAGAAAGGAAAGGGGAGTATTTAGTTCTTTTTTTCAAAATTGCAGTTTAATTTTCTTTTTCAAAATTAGTGACAAATTTTCAAAAACTGACACTTAAGTTAGTGATTAAAAATTAAAAAGTGAGTTTTAGTTAAAATAGTGTCCTGGTAAGATGATCTTGGACTATAGAATCTCTTTTTACTATTTCAATACACAGGGATAACTAAAAATTATAAAAGTTTAAAAAAATTTTTGTAGGCAACAGACTTTCTTTGGGGAGGGGTTTTAGGTGGATATTTATTATTATTACAATACAACAAATAGAATGTGTTTAATTTGTAAAAAAACTTTTTAAGGTTTTAGACTTTGTGCATTGTAGAGATTGGCAGTAAAAATTGAAGAAATGGGGAATTTAAACGATTGTCTATTTAATTATTGTTACAAAAAAGTAATAACTAATAAAGAAAACATTCAGAAAATTAGATGTTTAACCTTGTTTACTAAAAGGGCAAAGAGAGAAGCAGAAATTTCAGGAAAAAAAAAAGAAATCAAAATGCAAAGATTTTCACTTTCGTACAACCTAAAATAAACAATTCATCTAAAAATTATGAAAGGAAACCATTAATTTCTTGACTGTTCTACTTAATTCTAGTCAAATTATCATTTTACAAAAATTAGCATAGTGTATCTTGTGCAAGGCAGTTATTAAGAATTGAGTCAATATTCAAAGAATCACAAACAAATTGCAGAGCCAATGTCTTCTTTAATTTGAATATGAAAGTTTTCAAAACTTTACTGCTCAAAGCAAATTAATTAATGAAAAATATCAAACCTTTGCACTCAACATAGAGGTTGAGGCCTACATCGGATCAGGTAACCTGCTACGAACAAAGTTTAGGTTGGGTCAGGTTGGTGCTATATATATATTTTTTGTTATGTGTTGGGTTGACTTCTACTTTTTTGCTGTGTATCAGGCTTACTTTAATTATTTTGAGTTCAGTTGTGTTTTTACTCTTTTGGGTGAACCCGATTTAAAAAAAGAATGTCCAAAATATTTTTTAAGGTAAAAAATCTATATACAATAAATAAAATCTCCATAATGGACACTCCCAAAAAGCAGACACCTATTTAGAAAACACTTCTTCAATTTCTAACACTTATATATTTGTATGTTTTTACCTCTGAATAGTGGCCACCTTCCAATCTACACACATGCAACATGAATACATAAACTATCACAAAAACGATACATGTGTTTTTGTGTGTATCAAAAGATGAAATGTTGATAATATTTTTCATATTCCAAGAGAAGGAGTTCTTAACTGTACCATAAAGAAAGAATATTTATGATCACATTTCTTATATACATTTCATTTCTCATGCAGTAAACTGAACATATGCTCATTTGTATTCAAAAATGTATTTTCATCCGAAACATAGTTCTGCTCAAACTTTGTGTGAAAACTCAAACAACCTGACTTGCAAAACACTCAAAATGCTAAAACTGACTTGCAGGTATTATTCTAGAGTGAACCTGACCTTCAAAAAGAAAATTAGAGTCCTCCAACTCCCCCCCCCCCCCCCCACTTTCAAAAAAAGGAAGAAAAATTAGGGACAACCCGACCCAATGCAGGACTATTTGACAATCCTGAATTGTCTGCTATTCAGAGGTTTTACTATATTTGAATATACATATGCCCATTTTTTTATATAAAAGATAAAATTGGTATTAATTGGTATAAAACTGTAGGTTACTTTTCATAACTGCATTAAAACATGAATTAATTTCCTTTCATTTTGGTTCATGTTGGCTTGAAGTACTTCAGGTCGTATTAAAATGTGTTGGGTTTGGGTCAACAAAATTTTTTTGCCTTGTTTGGGTTGTGTTGTGTTGACTTAAAATTGAATTTTTGGGTTAAGGTCAGGTACAAACAGACCCGCGCAGGACTCAGCACAGGAGCATGTTTTGAAACTCAGAATTCTTTTAATGTCTTTTTGAATATCTCGTTTTATTTTTGCCTTTTTCTTATAAAAATATTATACTTGTTTACTTTCAAACAACCTTAAAAACCAGACTATAAAAATAACCCATCTTCAAACTATATGATTTATAACCAATGCAATAATGGATAAGCATGTCATCAAAACCCAGGTATCATTTAAGGAGGGCAGGATAGAAGACTTGTCTCCCTCTGAATTTGTAGGCTTTTTAAAATTACCTCTCTTACTTTGAATGCTTTAATTTCTTTTTACCATGCAGTAGGAGATGTTTATATAACACAATTCTATATAATTTCATTCTCTATATAACACACAATTTCTCAGGTACAAACAATGAATTTTGCAGTTAAGAAGCATCTCCAATCCACGGCATGCACATTGTAGAAATATTTCTACATTGTAGAAGACTAAATTTCAGACATTATTTCATCTTTATCTCCTTAATTCAGAGTTTTTTTAAATGAAAAAATTGCTACTATTAAATTTTAAGCTTTTGGAAATGAATAATATTACGATTTGGTTGAGGCATACTTGGATCATGTTTAAAAGGTAATTTAACAGTTTGAGAAATGATCTATATTAAGCAAAAATCTATGATCTGTACAAATTCTGGTCCTAAGGAATGCAATTTACAGATCTTCTATTGTATATTAATATATTCCACACATATTTGGTTATGTGTACAAAGTAAATTTAATACTGTGAGAAATGTGTTCCATATAACACAAAATTCTAAAATATGCACAACCTCTCAGCTCACACGGTATGTTAGAAAGATTTTCTGCTATATATTAACAACTGCATGTAAACAAATTATAACAATGAAAATATCCTTCTGAAAAAACAACATCCATATGAAAGAACAATAAAAAAAAAAAATCAGGATTTACTATGCTTAATAAAAGAATTCGGCATCCCCCAAGCAAAATTTTAAATGACACTACTTATTAATACACACTCATAAGATGCTTCTTCGGTTTTTTTTTTATAACCCGGATTAACTTTTGACGAGCAAATTTTTAAAGATTTCATATAGATGGTCAAATATTAAACATAATCTGTCACCAAGCAGTTTGATTTAACTGAAATGAAGGAAGTTTGAAGGAACAGATTGCTTTTTATTTAGTCAGAAAATGAACAAATGAAAGTAATACGCATGTTCTTTTTTTTCCATTTAATTGATGTTAATTCCTTTGACCAGCTATAGATAAACATTAGTGCAACTATAAAATCAAATTTTGGATCTGTTGAACCTTGTTCCTTTTTAGATTAGCTTATCACAATTTTTCACACTGTATAGGGTCGCTACAGAAATTAAGAAGAAAAGTTCCCTATTTTTTCCTGAATTTACCAAAATCTGATTTTTTTTTACTAACTAATGACTAAGGCTGATTGTTTGTCGCAGCACAAATTTCTGCAAATTTAATATAATTAGATTAAAAAATGATTACTTTTTTATCTACATGAAAATGTTTTGTGCTAAACTTCAAATAATTTCAATGGTTGCAGAAGGAAATCAACAAACAGAAATAAAATGGAAGAATGTGCTACATATTGATACTTAACAGTAATTTACAGTTTAGGTAAATTAAAGTAGTATAAATAGTAACATTTATCCAATTCTGGATTTATTGAAAGTGTAGTTATTTCCTGTCTATAGCTGCTGCAGAAGTAAACTTCAAAATCCACATTGTGCTGAAGAGATTTTTAAATTGGTTAGTTCTTTTAGCTTCTTTCAGCCCAAATAAGGTAATTCCATATTGAAAAATAATTAAAAGATATTATTTGAAGCTCCAATAATTTGTAAAAATCTTCATAAACTGAAATACAGTAGACTCCCTCAAATCCACAAGCCTTAAATCTGCACATTATCACAGATGTAAACAATGAAACTTTCAGTTGAGATGTAGGGACAAAATTAGTTTTTTTTTTTAAATTTTTATATTGATTCCATATGTATTTTAATAAGTAATTCTCATTACTGAATTCATGCTTTTTCATGAAGGAAATATAAATTTATTTCTGAAAAAATTCAAGATATTTTGATAGCACTGGTAATCACAATCTTTTTACCATATTAATCAAGCTTTTATGGTAATTAAGTCTGGCTAAACCTGAAATAAAACTTCAATTTTTTATGATTTTGATGGGAATTAGTAGGGTACGTTTATGAGGCAAGTTTCATTGAATTAATTTAGGAAATATATATCTCATTTTTATCATGCATATTTAATTATATTTTATTAATTATTTACTTTTAGTATTTTAGTCATTTTAAAAAATCTTAATTTTTATTATTTTAGTTTATTACTTTATTTAATTATTTTACTATTTTGTAAGCATTCATTATAATTTCGATTGTATTATACATTCAAATTAATATTTAAAAAATGTAAAGAAAACAATGACAAGAAATTCACAAAATTCTAAAATCCACACAACCTCTGGTCCCAAGTTGTGTGGATTTGGGGGATTCTACTGTACAAAAATTTCAAAAACAAGCATTTGGAAGCATTTTAAAATCTGTAGCAGTTCTAAGCTCAGACCAATATGCTGCCAGAAGACTATTTTTCTTGCAACAACAGTCTTTTCTTTCATGTTATCCCATGAACAATTCTCATTAACCACTTCACTGTCTGCTCCGAGATAAGTTGGGGGGGGGGGTAAAAGCACTGTTTCCCCACATCTATTGCCAGTGAAGTGGTTAATAATAATAATAATAACTTCTCTTATTAATATTGTCATTGTATAGTATCACCACATTTACCCTTTCAGTGGCAAAGTACTTCTGTTGTTAAAATGTTGAAATGATTGACTGAAAACAGAATTTAAAAATAAATTCATTTAGAAATAAGTAAAAGCTTTTCTTCCCATACATTATAAAAGTAAAATTTCATTCCAAAAGTCTGATGCTATTGTGGACGTTACGGATTAAAATTAAGTGCAATACATAATATCCCACTTGATTTTAACTTAATGTAGTCCTTCAAGGGATTAATAAAAAGCACTGTATCACTAAAAGTTCTTGACTGAGATGAGAACATACTAAATGAAAAATTATCAATTATTTCTTTTCTTTTATTATGAGAGATGGCAGTTTTTTGAGTGATGCAGCAAAGCCTTATTACCCTAAAACCAATTCGAGATAAAGGAAATACAAAAAAAAAAAAAAAAACCCACCTTTTAATTTCTCAATAAATATTGGGTAAATTGTTTTGATTTTTTTGCAGCAGTCTCATATCTGCTGTCTAAGTCTATCCTGAAATTTATGCATTTCTACAGGGTGTAGAAAAAGTCTTGGATGGCTTGTTTCTGTGCGTAAAATGTTATCTTTGTGTTTTTAGGTTTTGAATTTAAGTACATTTTCTTATGGTTTTAACTTACTTTCATCTATCCATGAGAAAAAATAACACAGCTCCTTTTTCTTCAGGCTAGAATGGATCACAGAACAAAGGGAGCACTTGTTATGCAAAAGGCTCAAAGACTAGAAAGATGTAATGAAGATAGCTAAGGAATTGAAAATGCCTCAATCAACGGTCTCAAACATTTTTAAGCGCTACAAAAACTCAAAGGACCTTTTTGACAAACCAAGAAGTGGAACACCACATTCAACTCATTCCAAAAATAGCGTCAAAATCATCCGCGAAAGAATCAGATGCAAACCACAAAGATGCGTCTTTTCGGTGTTGTATCAAACAATGCACAAAATGGGACGAGATCTTAAAATTGATACAAAAAATCAGTTTGAAAAATCTTTAAGAAAGACCCAGGAGTAAAGCCATTAAGTTTCAATCAGATCATGTGTTGACCGATGCAATAAAACAGCAACGATTGAAGAAAAGCAGAGCTTTGTTGAAGCACCTCGCTGGTGGCACGCATTGCATGGTTCTTTGGTCAGATGAGGTGCCATTCTCGACTTAGCAGGAATTCATTAAGCAAAATGACTGAATTTGGTCACAGAATGTTGTCACTGCAAATTCATACGAAAGAATTGTTCAGAAATCTGTTCATCCAAAATCCTTGATTGTGTAGGGGAAGGATTACAACAGATGGCAAAATCTCCTTGGTTTTTGTGAATCCTGGTGTCAAAATCAATCAACAATACTACCAGGATGAGATTTTGAAGAAAGCACTCAAGCCTTTTGCTCAAAAATACTTTTCTGGGCAAATTTGACTGTTTCAGCAAGACTCTGCACCAGCCCATCATGCAGACAAGACACTTGAATGGCTTAGTGCAGAGAACATTGACCTCAATTCTTCCGATGAATAGCCTGCTAACTCGCCGACATCAATCCAATGGATTTTTCTATTTGTGGAATTTTTAAGGCAAAAGTCTTGGCTACTTTCCATCAAAGTTTGGATGGTCTGAAAGGGAAATTAAGGAATGGATCGATCTTCCTGATGATATATTTCGTGTGGCAGTCAATGATGTCCCTAAACGGTTTAGGGCATCCATCAAAGGCAGATTTTGAGATCTAATCTGCTTTTCCATTATTTATATGATGTTAAATTTAATATATTTGTTAATAAATTGTTGACATTTACGGTTTTCAAAAAAATAATGGATTTTATGCACTTCCAAAACTTTTTCTGCACCATGTACATGCAGTATGTTTTGAGATCTAGTACTAACTACTAAAGTCTATGGCTATACGATCAATGAAGGATCTGGGCCGACAGTGCCCATCCCTGTTTTCTTGACCATGGGCCGCTATACAGAATGTGTCCTGGCCAGGTGGTTAGCCTAAAGCAGGAACCTCGGTATTTAGTTCCTAAGGAAGCTTGGTACACATTTTATTGACCCCAAAGGGATGAAAGGCTGAGTGAACTTAGCCCAGCCGGGAGTTGAACTCTTAATCCTCAGTGTGGTGGTCAGATGCTCTGACCATTACACCACTAGGCTTCATATTTTGAGATAGGGAATTCCAATTTTAAGAGAAAAAGGGTGATGTCAAGATGTCATTGCTCTAATGTGGATGGTGTCATAGTGTAATAAAAATACTCTGATATGGCTTGGACAATTTAAAAAAAATTAACATATGATATGAACAGTTTTTCGATAAAACAAGTAACGTTTTTCCATTAACACAGGAAAACTCTTGCTTCTTACACAATCCTATTAAAAATGGTACTTTTTCTATACTTATTAGGATCTTAAATGGAAATGTTTTAGTCATTTCTGTGTCTCTTGTCAGTATAAAGTAACCCCAGTGGTATAGTGGTCAGAGCCTCTGACTGCAACACTGCATGTCAAGACTTGGACTCCCAGTTGGACAAAATTCACTTCACTCAGCCTTTGATCCCTTCAGGGTTGATAAAATGAGTATCAAGCTTGCTTGGGAACTAAATACTGAAGGTTCTGCATTAGGCTGACCACCTGCTTTCAATTTT
This sequence comes from Maratus speciosus, assembly GCA_963932465.1. Lineage (NCBI taxonomy): Eukaryota > Metazoa > Arthropoda > Arachnida > Araneae > Salticidae > Maratus > Maratus speciosus. The sequence continues at coordinate 257,887,688 of OZ010787.1, forward strand.
AGACATTTTGTCCTACATTTAAAAATATAATTGTCAGATTCTCCTGGAATTTTAGGAGGGAAAGAACAGGTTTAATTTCGTATTTATCAACGTCGATTTGATAAGGAGGAGAATTAGGGGGTCAACAAAAAATAAAGAAAAAAATAATACTTGGGATTACCCTGTAAAATAAAATGCACAAAATAATCTATCGCTGCAGAATATTCATAGGAAGACATTGTACAATATGTGTATTCATTTGTGTAAGAATAGCATGTATATTAATAGGGATATAGCGATTTTTTAAAAAAATTCTTGAATGTTTTTTGCTTAAAACATACAGGGTTATCAAATTTAATGCCAGTTTCAGAAAAATTTACAAAATGTAGTGGAAACAGTATAGTGCAATTGGAATATAAATATATTAAATATTTAAGAAACTATGGGAAGTTGTATAAAATAATTTTTATCTGCACATGCGCTAACAATAACAAGGAACTTTTTGCATAATTTAATAGTCAACTCTATGGAGCAACTTATTAAAAAAAATGAGTCAAATATTGTAAAAATCCAGAGAGATATCGGCGTTAGAGTGAGCTGTTTTTTAGTTTCTCACTAAAACTCTCTGAATGACAAGGGATTGTCCACAAATTGTTATTTTTAAGTTATCTGACAACGTTCAGAACAAGAATTTTGAAAAAGCTATTTAATAATAGTTTATGGTTATGTTTATGAAGATTTTGACTCTAAACTACGACGAAAAGGAAAATGTAGCCCATACACTGATTACATTTAGGTAAATTGAGGAGTTTATGGTACAATTTTGTGAAATTTAGCCCAATACGCAAAACACTCTACAGTAAATTCTATCGCATATAGATGTATTTTCTGTATATGGGGCATTCTCACAATCTTTTGACTTTTATGTCCCTGAATAATAATTTTTATTTTAGTACATATTCTTGTTTTTTTAAAACTTCATATACTGGGGAACATCCCATTGCATGATTGCATAACAATATTAAGGAGATAAATAAGTTTTGGACGATGTTGGGGGTCCAAATACCAGGAAAACACCTATACCGTCCTGTGTCCCTGATGCTGATTTTTAAGTTTGGAGCTGTCTGTATAAAATAATTTCAATAAAAGTAATTCAATGTAATTTTTTTTCCAAAACTGGGACTATTATTTTATATAAATATGTAGTAAAAAATTAACCAGCACACATTTTTAAGGTTGTTATCATTTTTTTTTTTTTAACTCTGTATTATTGATTGAGATTCCTTACCATTCCCTCTTGCTAAACTTATACAGAAAATCAGATGCAGCCACATGCAGAAGTATGCTAGAGAAATAATGTCTAAAATTTTTTGACAGGAAATTTATTGCAGAATTTAAATCAGCATTTAAATATCAATTTCAAGCATCGTGGCTTTATTGGTAGTCTTACCATCCCCAAGGTTTATTCTTTCACTTTTCGAGCTAAATTAATTTTTTTTTTTTTTTTTAATTTAATCCAATGTAAATAACTGTTTCTAAAAATCAATGAACATTGTGGCTATCACTTAGTCTTAACATGATTTGCCTAAAAATAGTGATAATTTTCCTTACCATCCCTTTTTTCCCCCCTTTTTTACCTTACCGTCCTTTCTTTAACACCCCTTTAAGACAATGTTATACCAAAATTTTGTACTAAAAATACTACATTGTTATTATTTCTTATTTGAATGTCCTGTGGGTACTATGCAAATTCATTATAAGTAAAAATTTAGAAGAAAATAAAAAGGTTATAGGAGTAAAATGGTAAGGAAAATTAACCTCCCAAGTTTAACTTAAACCTCATTTAAATAAAAAAAATTTTCGCTGCAGACCATTTTTTCTTTATTTTGAATTATTAAGGCATTCATCTATCAGATTAAAATGTTATTTTAGGGTCATTCCATGTCAAATCACCCAGGGCATGGCACCCACCATCACCAATTTTGATAAAAGTCAATGAATTTGCAGAGTTTTTAATGCAGATTCCAAAAATGTCAATTATATTGAAATTGATCAAATGGTTTGTCAGATATGAGCTTTTAAATGTCTTCCAAGATGGCCGATTTGCCACCATTTTGAATGGCACATGTGACAACATAAAGGTCTATAACTTCTTTCAGGTTTAAGCTAGAACTTTCAAAATTTTTTTTGTTCTGTTCAGAATAAAGTAAACTTTCATCTAAACAGATTTTTGTGCAATTTATTCCATTAAAATGCTGTCAGAAAATGACTTTTTGCCATTTTTTAAATTAAAAAAAGGTATAACTTCAATGGCCGATTTCCCCCATTGTTCCCCCTTCAATTTTCATCTAATTGCATAAATAGACACCTCAAAGTGCGTTTTGATGCCTGATACAAAAATTTTAATGGGCAGTTTGTAGGTTTTTTGTTTAAAGAAGAATTTCAATTTTACCGACTTCCATAAGTAACGGAAAGTACCCAGAAGTATCATACATATTTACATCTAAAAGTTTGGTAAGGTTTTATCTTTCATATACATATATATTTTTTCAATGTGGCTAAAAAGAAGGGGAATGCCTCATGAATTATAAATAGGAATGCTAATAATGAATTCCTGCAAGACATAGAAGTATTTTCATGACAAATTGAAATCTATTGCAAAGTTTCAGTAAATTTTAAATAAAAAAGAAATGATGGAAAAAATTCTACAAATTGTCACATTTTATAGTAAAATCATACTTGCATATTATGCAAAATGATAAAATTACAATTGTTAACTAAATACAATATGTAAAAATTATCGTACTTAAAAATTATACAAAATAACATTTAGCACATACACATTAAAAATATATCTACATTCAAAATAAATATAATTAGTTAAAAAATTAACTCTGTTGTATTAATATTGCAGCTCAAAGTGTGTTTTGATACCTGTTAAAAAAATTTTAATGGGCGATTTAAAAATTTTAAATTTAGTTCAAAATAAAAAAAATTATATACTTTATTTCACTTTGGTTTATTTTTTAAATGTAAATAACATTAAAGCTGTAATTATTGTTGAAGTATAAATCGAAAATTGCTGTCCAAAATATGAAATTTCTAATTAATTGCTAAAATTATCTGATTGGGTTAATTTATTACCAAAACTTTCCAGAAGACAGAATTTTAACAATAATATCACTTTGGTTTGCCAGAAGGAGATTTTTCAACCAACCAGATAGATGTACTTACCAGAAAGAGATTTTCAACGAATCGGACTAAAATTCCTTCCCAGAAGATTTTTTCAACCAACCAGATTAAGCAGAATTTTACAACTTGTTATGTTAAAAAAGACTAAAGTTTCTCTTTTGATCTTATAACTATAAATGATGCTGCTTTGTTGTATTAAGTTAGATGTTTTCTTATGGATAAACAAAAAATGTACAATATTAGTTTAAATATTAATAATCCAAATTGTGATTTAAATAATCCTCAAGCTATCCATTATCGCAATGAGTTATCCATCAAAAATAAAGAACTTCTTGCATTAAGATGCAATTTAGAGGATAGCGAAAACTCAACAATATGCTTTGCTCACAGAGAACACTTTCTGCATATGTAAATTCAGCAAAAGAAATGTTTTCATTTATTTAATCTTCATCCTAACAAGACCAAGAAAAGTATCCTTACATGTGATAAGTGTGGATCGAGCTACGAATTACAGGCATAAGCTACATAATGATGCCATTCCTGGTAAGAAACTATGTTCAACCTGTAGGGGAAAAGCAAGAGCTTTGCTGGAAGTATATGTGAAAGAACAGAAAGACTTGTGTCAGTCCACTGATTTTTCTGAAGAAATTACTTCAAACATGGATCAGAAAGAAAAATATCATGTAAAGCTTAATGGAAGTTCACCACTAAGGTTACATGCAATTTCTGCACACAGGAAAGTGTCTGCTGGAGAAAGAAAATTGCCTTGCGAAAGAAGGTTGCTCGTACCCTTGATTTGGAAGAGAACGTTCTTCAGAGTGAAAACAGTAGCTCTGATGAAGATATTGTGAATCAAAAGAAAAGTTTCAGAATTTGAAAGATTAATGGAGATGGTGAAAGAAAAGCTTCCACAAATTAGTCGCAGAGAAAAAATTCAGTTGCTAACTTTGATTCCTGAGTCATGATGGTCAAGAAAGAAAATAATTGAAACCTTTAGTGTAACTGAGTACCAAGTATAGACTTTATACTTGGGAAGACAATATAAAATCTGTGAAAGAATTTAATGAAGATAAGGAATTTTCATGTCTCATGCCTGGTCAAGGAGATACGGTCAGCATAAAAAAAATGTCCGCCGATGTTCAAAAAAGGTTTCTTCTTTGTAATCTGAATTAACTATATATCCAATTTCAATTGAAATTTCCTACCAATAATAAAATTGAGTTTTCAAAATTTGCTGACCTCCGACCTAAGCACTGTGTCTTAGTTGGAAGTTCTGGTACACATTCTGTCTGCATGTATACAATACATCAGAAAGTTCAGTTGCTTATTGCAGCAACAGGGATTGAAGAAAAATATGAAGATTTAATCCAGAAATTGGTTTGCAGTTCTAAGAATACAAATTGTATGTTACCTATATGCAGCAAATGTCTCAAGAAAGATGTTATTGAAGATTTTTTTTAAGTTAAAATTTCCGGATTTTGATCCTGAAGACGCAATTGAACATAAATAGTGGGTATCAACGGACAGAGTATGATTAACATCACATACATCTACTCTGTACGATTTCATCCATCTTATTCTTAAAAAAGATGGAAAAGCTCGTACCCCATACACACATATCCAAATCCCAAAGCACTTATTTGAAAAAAAGATCTTACTAGTCATGAGGCTATCATACAAATGGATTTTAGTGAACTTTTCTTTTGTATTGCAAGACGAAGCGCAACAGTTACCATTGGACGCCTGGTTGCTGCACTTTACATACAGTTGCATTCTATGTGAAGCAAAAAAATGGAAGCAGCTTAAAAAGTGAAAGCCTTTGCATGCTTTCAGATGATATGGACCATGATGTACCAATGGTTTATCAGACTCAAAAATTAATCAAGCAGCATTTAAATAATAAGTAGTATATCTTAGCTACAAATGTAGAATATTTTACTAGTGGCTCTGCTGCCCAATATTAAAATTGAAAAACATTTTTGAATCCATGAACATGATTTTGGTAGAATAAAAGCAAAATGGAGCTTTTTTGCTACAAGTCATGGAAAATCTGTTTGCGATGGGAGGACTGTTAAAAGACTTGTGACAAAAGCAAGTCTGCAAAGGCCGTTGCATGATCAAATTGCAAATGTGGCTATGATGTATGAATATTGCAGACAAAACATTGATGGTATATAACATCTTTTATCATCACAAAAAGTGACATGTTAAAACTGCGCAACAACATGTCTCATTCGATGCAACTTGCTACGACAATTCCTGGAACATGCAGTATGCATTATTATGGATCTACAGAAAACTTTCACCTTTGTATTATCGGACAGAAAATGACAGTTGTATTGTGCCTTTCAGTCATATCCTTTGTGCATGTGACAAATGGTACATACTACAAATGGTAGAATATATAAAATTTGTGATGCATTTAGTGCTTTAATAAGCACCAAGTGGGCAAAACATAAAATTAGAAGGAAATAAAATCGAAATATAAAGAGAACAAATTTTATTAATTATCTTTATTTTTAATTGTTGTACGATAATATTTACTTAATGTATTTTTTTTAAAATATATTTTGTATTATATACAAGTATGATTTTGCTATAAAATGTGACTATTTGTAGAATTTTTCCCATTATTTCTTTTTTACTTATAATTTACTGAAACTTTGCAATAAATTTCAATTTGTTAGGAAAATACTTCTATGTCTTGCAGGAATTCATTATTAGCATTCCTATTTATTCCTGTGGGATTCCCCTTCTTTATAGCCATATTAAAAAATATGTATATGTTTATGTAAGATAAAGCCTTATCAAACTTTTAGATGTAAATATGTATGATATTTCTGGTAATAAAAGAAATATCAACATTATCTTGTACTTTCCGTTACTTATGGAAGGTCAGTAAAATTGAAATTCTTCTTTAAACAAAACACCTGCGAACTGCCCATTAAAATTTTCTTATCAGGCATCAAAACACACTTTGAGCTGTTTATTTATGCAATTGGATGAAAATTGAAGGGGGAACAATGGGGGAAATCAGTCATTAAAGTTACGCCTTTTTTTTTAATTTAAAAAATGACAAAAAGTCATTTTCTGACAGCATTTTAATGGAATAAATTGCACAAAAATCTGTTTAGATGAAAGTTTACTTTATTCTGAACAGAACAAAAAAAAATTGAAAGTTCTAGTTTAAACCTGAAAGAAGTTATTAGACCTTTATGTTGTCACATGTGCCATTCAAAATGGCAGCAAATCGGCCATCTTGGAAGACATTTAATGGCTCATATCTGACAAATCGTTTGATCAATTTCAATATGATTGACATTTTTGAAATCAGAATTAAAAATTCTACAAATACACCAAAGTTTATGAAAATTGAAGATGGTGGGTGTCATTTTTAGAAAATTCTGGGTGATTTGACATGGAATGACCCTTTACCAAGTTTAATTTCATCAGATTTTCATTCCCGAAAGTCAAAAGATTGTGAGAATGCCCCATACATGTAATTTGAATGGCAATGGTGAAGATAATAAACTAAAATCTAAGCTACATTATACATTTTTCATGAGTTATGAGTCAATAACTTGCAATTTGATTTTTATAGTGATATTTCAATAGCTTTTTGAGAAATCACGTTTTGCGTATAGAATTTTCACTGGAAAGTTTTCCATAAAATACATTTAACTGAAACATTTACTTAACATTTATTAACAGTTATGTAAGTTGTAAATTTACTGTATTTATTGACCAAGGTCTTTTTTATGCTGTTTATATCTAAAACACAGTTTTGGCAGTTTTTATATGAAGGAAAAAAAATTAATGCTGAAACGTTTGGCATTTCCGGTTTCATTCTCAGCTATCAAGTAGTTTTAAAATTATGATAACTTAGGTTTTATTTACAGAGCAATAAATATAAGCTCAGATTTGGAAAGGTAAAAATTCAGGTTTTAATAAAATGCAATACAAACAAAAGGGAAATTTTAGACAAAAATCGCATTTTAAATGTAGTCCGATATCTTAATTTGTATGTTATTTTCACTGTTCATTGACACTTTAGTTCTCTTTGGAATACCAGCAAGTACTTGACGATTTGTTTTGAAATGGATGCTTTGATTTTGATAACTATTTTTATTTGAATAGGCTCATTATGCTGATTTTACAGTAAATTTACAACTTACATAACTGTTAATAAATGTTAAGTAAAGTTTAAAATAGTTAAGTAAATGTTTCGTTAAATGTATTTTATGGAAAACTTTCCAGTGAAAATTCCATACGCAAAACGTGATTTCTCAAAAAGCTATTGAAATATCACTATAAAAGTCAAATTGCAAGTTATTTATTGACTCAAACTCATGAAAAATGTCCAATGTATCTTAAATTTTAGTTTATTGTCTTCACTACTGTCATACAAATTACATCCATACAGAAAATACATATATATGCGATAGAATTTACTGTAGAGTGTTTTGCGTATTAGGCTAAATTTCACAAAATTGTACCATAAACTCCTCAATTTACCTAAATGTAATCACTGAATGGGCTATATTTTCCTTTTCATCATAGTTTAGAGCCAAAATATTCCTAAATAGGGATGCACCGGATATTGATTTTGCCGGATATCGGATATCCGAAGCTCCTTTGCCTGCCGGATTCGGATATCCAGCACTAGATATATTTTTAGTTATATGGTGAATTATTTCTTTATATAATGCCATCTCAGAACAATAAATTACAAACATGTTTCACACATCATTAAAACATTTTAAATGTAAATATCAGGGCTTGAAATTCAAGTTTTCCCAGGAAAAGAATTTCCTACCCAACATTTATAAATGCAGGGGAGTTGAACTGTTAGAAAGGAAAAAAAAATCTTTAAATCCCGTTTTTTATGTGCCACTTAAAGAATTACATTTATACAGACATGACAAAATACCATTGAAATAATTTAAATTAACAACTCAAGATAATTATTCAAAATTTTTATTTTATTAAAACAAAGGAACATAATCAAGCTTTATATATACCATGTCTATTTTTCAACCTTCACCTAATGTTATGGGCAGTTAACAATTGGGTTGCTAAATGAATTTCTTAATTTAGATTTTATTCTATTTTGCGTGTTTTAGCCTCTTTCACAAGTTACACTTTTGACAAACAGCATAGTGCAACTTTTATAATTTTAGAAATTATCGGAAACACATGATTAATGCTCTCTTAAAAAATTTTAGAAAACTTTGCAAAATCCGATGTCCATTAATTTTGAACTTACTTACATGAATAATAATGCATATCGGTGATTGTATTGTCAATATCCTATAGTGTTTATATGTCATTTCTGAACAAACTTGTTTTATTAGAATCCTTAATGGAATTATAGTCAAAACTGTAATCCCTGGTAATTTCGCTAATTGAACTATGTTCTATGCATTTGAATTTTAAATCCATATCCAAAGTTTGAAAAAGGAATAGTCAATTGATTTCTTCTATTACACGAGAAAAGTTTGATTTTAAAAAGTCATGTCCTAACTTTAGTGAATTGCCAGAATCAACTAGTTTGTTGTTTCTAAATATGTTTTTTTTTTTTCATGTGCACCAGAAGTATCTCATTTTGTTTAGTGCTGACAATTGGCCAATTTGATAGAGCACAGTCTCCGGTGGCCGTTACTGCTCTTTTACTTATTTCCTATTTTGGGCAAATGGAAAAACATCGCAAAATATATAAATCGGTCATAGAAAAAAATATCGCTGATTTCATCAATCCTGGTAAAAATAAATAAAATAATTTGTCGACCGGTCGCGAGAAAAAAAACTGAAGTTTGTGGGAAATCGACAGCGGGAAAATATCACGAAATTGGTCAATCGATCACGAAAAAATATCATGAAATTTGCCAGTCCATCATGAGCAAATATGAAATTCCTCAGCCGTTCGCAGAGAAAAAATGCGAAAATTTTCAATCGGATGCAGAAAAACAATCGTTACTTTCATCAGTATGTTGCAAGAACAAACAGGGAAATTTGTCAATCGGTCACAGAATAAAATGGCTAAATTTGTCAATTGATCACAAGAAAAAAAATTATGAAATTCACCGATCGGTCTCTAGAAAAAATCATGAAATTCGTCAGTCGGTCGTGGAGAAAAATCGCAAAATTTTTTCGGTTAGATGCAGAAAAATAAACATCAATTTTGTCAATTTGTTGTAAGAAGAAACTGTAAAATATGTCAATTAATAACGGGAAATATCATGAAATTTGTCAGTCGGCCCTGAGACTTGATCGTAGTTTTACAAAGAAACATTTTCGGAAAATGATTTTTTAGAAACACAAGCCTCCCGTCCCCAATATTCTTTAGGGCACGAATCCTGCTATCCCATCTCAAAATTCAAGCCCTGTATTTGCCATTCAAGCCCTGTAATGCATATTAATAATGCTGTATAAAAAATGTAATTTAAACATCAAAATATTCTGTTTATTTGTACAATGAAATGCTGATAATTGCTATTGGATTTGGATATGGGATTGACTATATTGATAATTTCTAATAATTAATTTGCACAATGAAATAATGATAATTTGTATAACAAATTTTAACCAATTGATATACCTATAATTGTAGAGTATTTTCCACAAAGAAATACATACTTTCTTTTTATAATTTAAACATAAAATATCTACTAATATACCCATGATTAAAGAGTCATTTTCTCAAAACACGGGTTTAGTTGATGCCTTTTTTTCTGTTTTAATTATTTGATACTGTTTTGCTTTAAGTAAGTCACATTTAGTTTTATTTTAAGTTAAATTACTTTGATATTTATAAGTAAAAAGAAAATTACTTTTAATTTTAAATATTTATAATGAAGTTACAAAAATAACTAATTTGATGTGCCAATCCCGAAGCTTTCTTCTATCTCATACATCTTAATGTTTCAAAAGGTAGCTCCAAATGTTAATACTTCAATATTATTAGTTCAATATTATACCAACTTTGACTTTCATCTAAAATTTCTGCCCCAATTAATTAACCAGAATCTCGATCATGATATTTATTAAAATCAATAACTTTTTTGTTATTCTGTTGTACATCAGCTGTTTGTGAAATAGCCAGCTTAGCAGGATACGAAGTTCCCATTGCTTCACGGGCCGCCAATATACAGTACCAAAAGCGAAAAATCGGGAAAATTTTACAAAAAAAAAAGCTGTTACAGTGCCACCTCTGGCGGAATATTTCCAAATGGAAGGAGAAACTGCTGGCCATAGCGAAAAATATACACAAAAAACTGGTTCAATTCTATGCTTAGCTTCATACACTTTTCGATGGTAAAATAATGAAAATAACACAAAAATCACTATTATAGCACCCCCTTCCAGCAGAATATTTTTAAATTGAAGGAGGACCCTGATGGCCATAGCCTAAAATATACCCCCAAAAATTGGTTCAATTCTAAGCATAACTTGATACACTTTTCGATGGTACAAGAATGAAAGTGGCACAAAAATCGCTATTACAGCAACCCTTATAGAAGAATATTTTCAAATTAAAGAAGAACCTGCTGGACATAGCCAAAAACATACACAAAAAATTCTGTTCAATTCTATGCATAACTTCATACACTTTTCGATGATGCAATAATGAAAATGGCACAAAAATCACAATACAGCGCCCCCTTCCAGTGGAATGTTTTCATAAGGACAAGCTGGCTATAGCCATAAACATTCACAAAAAATTTGGTTCAATTCTATGCATAACATCATACACTTTTTGATGGTACGATGGCGACACACGGACAGATAGACATTTTGTATAACCTTGTTTTGGGATCTCGGACCCCTAAAACATCTAAATCCGTCGAAAACCGGGAATTGAAAAAATTTCAATTACAATACTTTCTTCTATTGAAGATAGAAGAAATTTAAAATAGGCCTGTTTAATTGTTAAACTTAAAAGAAAGAAAGAAAATTAATAAAGTCATACTTTAATAAATAACTTCAAATCTTGTTTTACATTCTGAAAGTAAAGGTACAATTTTCTAAAAGATGTAAACGTAAATTCTTAAATTTATTATAAAGAGTTCAAATATCAATGTTAGGAAAGCTGGCAATTGTTTAAACTTTTGAGAATTACCTTTTACTCATGAATAGTGAACTTTCTTTCATATTTTGCATTATAAACAAAAGTTTTTCGGCATCGTTTGGGTCAAACGAATTCTCTTATCATTAGATATTAACTTTGCTGCATTTTGTCGGATATCCGGCAGAGAAGTCGGATATCCGGTGATTGTGATTCGGATATCCAATGATATTTCGGATATTGAAAAATCAGCCGGATGTGCCGGATATCCGTTGCATCCCTATTCCTAAACATAACTGTAAACTATAAATTAAATAGCTTTTTCAAAAAACTTGCTCTGAATGCTGTCAGATAACTTAAAAATAACAATTTGTGGACAATCCCTAACCATTCAGCGAGTTTTAGTGAGAAACTAAAAAACAGCTTACTCTAATGCCGATATCTCTCTGAATTTTTACGATATTAGACTGATATTTTTTAAAAATTTGCTCCATAGAGTTGACTTAAATTATGCAAAAAGTTCCTTGTTATCGTTTGCGCATGCATAGATAAAAATTATTTTATACAACTGCCCATATTTCCTTAAATATTTAATATATTTAAATTCTAATTGCACTATATTGATACTACTACATTTTGTCAATTTTTCTGAAACTGGCGTTAAATTTCATTAAAAACCCTGTATGTTATAAGCAAAAAACATTCAAGAATTTTTGTAATAAAAAAAAAAATTGCTATATCTATTAATATACATGCTATTCTTACACAAATATGAATACACATATTGTACGATGTCTGCCTATGTATATTCTGTAGTGATAGATTATTTTGTGCGTTTTATTTTACAGAGTGATTCCCAAGTATTATTTCTTTTCTTTAATTTTTTGTTGACCCCCTAATTGTCCTCCTTATCAAATCAACATTGATAAGTATGAAGTCAAACCTGTTCTTTTTAATCCTAAAATTCCAGAAGAATCTGACAAATATATTTTTAAATATTTGACAAAATATCTAAAATTGAAAATTGCCGGTCATTAATGGCCATATAGTGTATACTACATAGCACCTCCTGACTTAGGGTCAAGCAAACAGGGATGGGCACTGTATGCCCAGGTCCTTCATGAATCATATACCCACAGAGTTTAGTTTTTTGATAATGAATACGGCACTTTTTCTTTACAATAAAGAATTTTAAAGATTTTAAGTTTTGCATGCTAGAGGGGAGAAGGAGAATAATTTATATGATTTATTTATTGTCACTACAGAGCGGGAAAAAAGGCATATGATTTGTTTTTATATAACAATCAACATTAAAAGATTTAAAACCTAGTTGTATCATGGCAGGAAAAAGAGAAGCATAAATTATGGAAGGTTAGAGGGCAATTTTTTTAAATAAAGAGTTTTAAAGATTTGAATCTCTGTATGCTGGAGGGGGGTGGAAATTTTGGGAGGCAGGGGATAATTTGTATGATTAATATCAATAAAGTACACTAAATAAGACAAAGTTTTTGAATATTTTTAATTTCTTTGAATGCTAGGGAGGCAAAGAAGGGAGAAGCATATAAGAGGTTAAGGGCTAACTTATATGATTAATTAATTATTTATTTTATTAATGAACAACAATTTTTGCAGATTATTTCTTAAAATAGAAAGTTTTACAGAGTAATATTTCCTGCTATTTTTTCACAGAATGTAAACTTTTTACATAGTAAAATTTAATAGTCACTGTTTTTTATAGCAGTGAAACAAACAAACAAACAAAAAAAAACTTTAAAAACATACATTTTGTACATTATTTCCATATCTTATTAAAGTTTTTTTTTTTATTTTCAAAACAATTTGAAATAACATGAGCCTTCAAAATGTGAGTATCTTTTTGAGGAGGGGGGGGGGGGGGAGATTGAAGGTGAACAACAATCATGACTATGAAATCACTCGATTTATTTTAACAAAATTATTCTAATTGGCAAACAAATCATATGAGTTATAACGGCCCAGGCATTTTTGCCCAGTTGAAAAATTACAACTCATATGAATATGAAATCATTGCATTGGTCTTTTCATCTTTTCTTCATAATCACAAAAAAGTGATGTAAAAGTAGAAAAACCTTAATAAATTAAAAGTATGTGAAACAGCATTTTACCTTATGGCTCTACGAAATTTAATTATAGGTCTTAAAAAGATTAATATAAAATTTTGAGTGACGCTATGCTATTTATTTCATCATTTTCTTTTTTGTTCCATTTATATTTACAGGTTCTATTTATTTTAACATTAAAAGATATATAAAATTTATTTACTGATGCTTTGTCATATACATCTCTCAAATTCAAAATATAGGTTTTAAAAGAAATTATAAAATTTTGCTTGCCTTGATGTGACAATCTAAAATTGTAAATAAAATTTATGTAAAGGTTTTCTTTGTATCATACTATCCATTTGCATAAATTTCACTTAGTTTGGATACTATGGCACAATGTAAATATTTACATAAATTTTACTTACGGTTTTGGAGAGTGTGACACAAATGATAAATCAATTTATTGAAATATATACATTTCAAAGCATAATTTAGGCTCAATGAAAATGTCATATATTTAACAGTGTATTGGAAAATTAAAAGTATTATTTGAATGTGGAAATTACTTTAGACGACAAAACAAAAACAACTAATTGAATAAAAAAAAAGTCACAAGGCATTATTACTAGAATTTTATAATTTATTTTAAAATCTATATTTTGAATTTATGAGAGATGTGAATGAAAAAGCATCAGTGAATACATTTTAAATATCTTTTCATGTTGAAAATAATATTTGCACCTGTGAATATATATAGAACAAAAAAGAAAATGAAGAAAATAAAAAATTATTTTTAATTAATACCATAATCATTTTTTATATCTTGTCAGTTTTCCTGATTTGAGTATTTTTACAAAATTCAGACTTTTTTCTGATTTATGGCCACCCTGTGGCAACACCACTGTCTTTCCAATATTTATAGTCTCATATTATACCCATTAAAGCATATTTTTTATTACGGCAGAATCCCATAATCTTGAAGATATGTCACCAGATCCTGTTTCATAGACAGAAGTTCCGAAATCATATTTTTTTCAAAATGAGAGATTAAAACAAAACCTTTAAATAACCCTTCATCACAAAAACTAATCTGGCATACCCACAAAATAAATACAAGCAGAATAAGTATATTGCATGTGACAAGCAGTAGTGCAATTTTTAACAACATTATTGATATTAAATCACACTTCTTGGTGATGTGGAATAATATCCACGAGAAAGTAAATAACTAACAAAAATATTAGTTAAGAGAAGAAAAATTGCAAGAAGGTAAAAATATAAGAGAAGCTTACAAGCGAGTTTCACATTTCCAACTGCATATGCAGAAGCTGCACGGGGCTTCTGTGTGACCAAAGCTAGTTCTGAAAGAAAGAAAAAAATTATCACTTAATGACAGGAAATAAAAAATTGTATTTTATCTATGCAAAGCACAGCTTGCTTTGTTTAATTCAGAAACATTTTATGAATGATCATTAAATTTCGAGGCTGTATAAGAAATATTTTATTAGTTAAAATGTGCTCAAATATGAAACTTGTGATCATTAAATTTTGAAGCCCCCCCTTTTTTTTAAATCCATGAATTCTACACTTTGGTTCAGCACCCATGTGATTTGGGATTTCATAACTTCAGTACATATAACTTTATTGGCAATATAGTGATAATGAAATATAATACATGATTCCTAAAAGAAATTTAATGAGGGATTGAACTGTGATGACATTTACTTTTATCAAAAATTTAACTACACATTTTAGAGGTAGTAAAATAAAATAAGTATAAAAAAATATGTTTAGGGACTCAAATTGAATTTTTAAAGAAAATACTGAAAAAATAATGTTTTAGAGATAAGCAGAGACTACTCAACAGATACAGACGTCACAAAGGATTTTCTTAACCAATATTGTTAATTGCCTTTATGGTTAAGTCAGTATTGTTCAGCTGGTTTCATCTGATGTTGGCTTAAATAGCATTACTAGCTGGCAAAAGTTCAACTACAGCACAACACAACCTTCCTTCCTCTTTCCAGAGACATCAGGGAATTGATAAAATCCAATGAAAGGTCAGAAGCAAGATACTCCCATTACAGACAGCTTATGCCATCTATAAGAAATCTCCAGCACTATACCCATTCAGCAAAAAGCTCAGTCAGTGTATGTAGCATGAAAAATTTATACAGAGAAATGCTAGCAGGAATAAAAATGAGATTTTGGATGAAAAAGTTTAAAGAGGTACTTGGGCAAATAATACAAGTAAAAACAAGCTTCCACTAAAACAGTAAATAAATACAATTACAGTGATGATTATTAGAATCCTGCATCAGGTAAGATAAACTGATTTTACACAAACCTAACACGCCCCACAGTTCTCTTACTACTCGAAGCACTTTATGATAAATTCTAACTAATGATCAATTATTAACTACCGCATGTGCTAAAATAGAATAGTACTCTCGTATTTTTCCAGAGCCAGGAGATAAGCCATTGGATAAACACGGACAAGAAAAATTCTTTTCCTTCTCTACTCTCAAAGAGAAAAAACAGCAGTTGTCATACCATAACAATTTATCACTAAAACTTGTTGACTTCACTTTTTTCAACTGTAATAATTTTTAAAAAATCGGTTCACCATAATATCAAATCTAAGACAAAAAGAAATACAAATTATAAATCAATATGCATATATAGGATTATATCCAAATTTATGCTATTAATAGTGATGTGATAGATTTTATTTATTTCTAATGAAAAAGTACGTAATTAATAGGGTGTAAAAAATCAATTTTTTTTTAAATAAAAAAAATCATTTTTTAAATTTAAATCAGATTTTTATGATTTTTCTTCCAAGCATTCAAATACTGAATAACTATCAAGAGTTTTAGGTTTCTAAAACAATTAAAACACTAATTGCCAACATAACATATGTTTTTACACTTTATTAACAAAATTATAATTATTAGTTAGTAATTACAGAAATTATAAAAACAGCAAATTAGTAGTTTCATTAGTTAGTATCATACAGTAATGTAATTATACATTAATATTGTAATAATTATGTAAAACTTTATTAAATACTAGTGATATTTAACATTTATTAAAATTGTTAATAACTGCATTTAATATTTGATGGACATAAAAATCATCAAGATGCATAACTGGGCTAAAACTAAACTAATTTCTTCAGTTACATAAAAAATACATCGTTTCAATTTAGCCATAAATCTCTTTATAATACTAATGCATTTAACCTTGAAATTCCTATAAAGATAATGACTTGTTGAGTGGCTAAATTGAGACTCTACAGCGAATAGATTTATAGCATAACTACAGCGAATAGATTTATTGTTACGTATCTCGTAATGTAAATATTTTCTGTCATTCTGAACATGTAGCTAACCCAGGAAAGAGGCATATAAAAATGCTCTCTTATTTACAATCTTATAATGTGAATTAAAAAACTTAAAATGTTACAGCTTCTTCATTTAATCTACATAATAGTCTACAATTTCTTTAATTAAAGGAGGCATAAAAAGATGTGCATTACAGTATACAATTTTCTACAAAGATAAAGTGAATAATATACAAAACTAATACGTATTGGATTAAAAGTAAAATGTGGATTTACACAATAAACGGATAAGTATCCTAAAAAAGGGTAAGTCTCAATTTACATTACTTACGCCTATTTAACAGTATTGAAAACACTATCAAGATTATGATCACTGATTAAAAATAAATAAATTAAAAAGGCTGCATTGAAATCTGAAATATCAGATATTTGATAAATAAAGTCAAATAAACTTTGAAACTTTCAAAAGGAAAAGTTGAAAAACTTTTTACGGTAAAACGTAATTAATTAAAAGTTAAGATAATGCCAGCTTCTAAAGATAAATTAGCAATTGAAAAACTAACAGCTACAAATTATTCGATATGGAAATTCAAGACTGAAATGATGTTAACTAAAGATTTATTTCATGTAATTATGGAAGAACCGCCTAATCCAATTATGGACGCTTGGTCCAAAAGTGATAAGAAAGCCTATGCACTAATTAATCTAACAATTGATGATAATCGAATTACTCATGTTAAAAATTTACAGACAGCCAGACAAACTTGGCAAGCTTTACACGAAATCCATAAGTGACATAATTTGTCTAGCAAACATTATCTCCGAAGAAAACTTAATAGCATTAAATTAGCTGAAGGTGGCAACATTGTTAATCATATTACAAAAATAATGGAATTAGTAGATAAATTAGCGGTCATAGGAGAAGTTACAAATGATAACCACATTTCTGTACTGTTATTATACACCTTACCCCAATCTTATGATACTCTTATTACTGCTCTTGAATCGGGAGAAGAAAATCAACTTACACAGTCATTTATTAAGTCTAAACTTATTGACGAATATAACTGACGATATGATAATGATGAGAGACCAGAAAATCCTGCCAGTGCATTTAAAGCCCAGAAAAATTACAACAACAAAACAAATAATAAATACTGCTCCAATTGTCAAATGAGGAGTGAGAACATGCAGGAATGTTGGCATAACAAAGCCAAAACACACCAAAAAATCAACATATTAGACCAAACAAAAAACATTACATCACTAGTTTTTCAAAAGAGTGAAAACAATTTTAGAAGTGAACAAACACCGGAATTAAACCACAGGTACAGTCACTCTGAAAATGAAAACAATACATGGAGGGCGAGCGAAAATAAAAATTATGCCTTTAAAACACAAGGAATGGAAAACAAGACATTTATAGTAGACAGTGGCAGCTCAAGCCATATTATACGTCCAGAATCAATGCTTACAGAAATAAAATCACGCAAAAAAACAAATGTAACAATTGCAAATGGAAAAAACCTTATCAGTTATGGGTCAGGTGACATAAATATAAATACGCGAACATCAGACAACAAAGTCCATGAAATAACACTTAAAGATATATTACTAGTACCTGAAATCGAAACAAATTTATTATCGGTTAGCAAAGCAACGCAAAATGGCTGTGAAATTATATTCAGAAATGACAGATATATGTTCAAACTTAACGGAGAAATATGTTTAGAAGCATGAAAAGTAAATAACCTATACAAAGATCAGTTAGCATTCAAAAAATATGCAAATGTAGCACAAAGCTGCAACAACAAAAACTGTTTAGAATTATGGCACCGTAGGTTAGGACATAGAAATCTAACATCAATTAAAGAAATTACACGAAAGGAATTAGCTAGAGGAATCCAACTAAACAACTGTAAGCATAACATAGATTGGAAACCATGCATTAAGGTAAAATTAACTGATGAACCATATCTGAAAATTGCAGAGTATAGAGCAACTAAAAGACTCCAGCTTATTCACTCTGACGTGTGCGGATCTTTTTAAACACAGACAATAGGGGGAAAATCATATTTTTTTACTTTTATTGATAACTACTCACGATTTACGATCATATACCTATTGTCTAGAAAAAGTGAAGTTTACGAAAATCTTAAAGAATTCATCGCGTTAATTAGCAACAAATTTGAAGAAAAGCCGAAAGCAATTAGAACGGATAAACGGAGGAGAATTCACATCATATGAAATAGAAAATTACCTCAGGGCAAATGGGATAAAACATCAACACACAGTCCCATATTGCGCAAGCCAGAACGGTGAGACAGAGAGGAAAAATAGATCGTTAGTTGAGATGGCAAGGACAATGTTAAGTGAATCAAATTTACCATTAAAGTTCTGGGGGGAAGCAATTTGCACAGCAAATCATCTGCAAAACACACTACTGACAAAAGCAAATGAAAAAACGCTATATGAGTTATGGACAAACAGGCAGCCAAACTTAAGTTATGTTAGGGTATTTGGCTGCAAAGCCTTCGCATATATCAGTAAAACCAGAAGACAAAAATTAGGTGATAAAGCTATAGAGGGAATTTTCGTCGGATATGATAATGAATCCAAAGGATACAGAATATACGTAGGAGGAAATGAAATAAAGATTGCGAGAACCGTTCAATTTCTTGAAAACAAATTTAAATATAGAAACGAGAAAGTAGAAAACAAACCAAAACAAGATGAAAAGGAAAATCACGATAGTGAAAACCTTGTAGAAATAGAAATTTCAAATAGTAATGAGGCACCATCCATGTCCAATCAACCAGTAGCAGAACATAGATGATCAGATAGAATTAATAAAGGTGTACCTCCTGATAGGTTAATATACATAGTTAAGTGCGAAAATGCTACTGAACCAAAAAATTATGAGGAAATCTAAAACATGGAAAATTTTAAGGATAAACAAAATTGGATAGATGCAATGAAAAGTGAAATGAACTCCCTTATGAAAAATAAAACTTGGTCAATTGTAGAACCTCCACCAAATAGGAGAATAATAGGTTGCAAATGGACCTACAAACTAAAATGCGAAAACACAGGAAAAATCCAAAAATATAAAGCACGTTTAGTTGCAAAAGGATAGTCACAAAAATTCGGGGACGATTATGAAACTTACGCACCAGTCGTGTCATATACAACAATAAGAGCATTATTAATAGCAGCATTGCATCAAAATTTAAATGTAAAACATATTGATTTTAACACTGCGTTCTTACATAGAGAGCTTGAGGAGGAGATATACATGTCGCAACCAGAAGGTTTCATTGAACCAAATAAGGAAAATAAAGTATGTAGGCTAAACAAAGCCATATATGGACTTAAAAAAGCCGCGAGAGCGTGGCATGATAAAATTACAGAAACACTAAAAAAGATGAATTTCAGTCAGAGCAAATTTGACTCATGCCTGTTTATGCGGAAAAGGGGCGATAACACAACATACATAACATACGTAGACAACATTTTAATTGACGGAAAAGACAAAATAATAGAGGAAGTAATCGCAAGCTTAAATAAAGAATACGAGCTAAAGAATTTAGGTGACATCAGTAACTACCTATTCATGAACATTAAAAAAGTAAATAAAAGCTACATGATAAATCAAACTCAGAAAATAGAGGAATTCATCAATAAATTTAATTTGCAAGATGCAAAACCGTGTAGCACACCCATCGAAACAAATTACACACGCTTTAATGATGAGGATAACATTTTACCAAACAACACATATTACGGACAAGCCATAGGAGCACTTCTATATCTAGCAACTATAAGCAGACCTGACATCTGTGCAGCAGTAAACATTCTTAGTAGAAGAAATGAATCACCAAGAATGAAAGACTGGAATGCAGTAAAAAGAGTGATAAGATATATTTAAAGACTACAAAATATTATAGTCTAGTTCTAAGCAAAGAAAAGAAACTGATACTTGAAGTTTATGCAGATGCAGATTGGAGAGGAGATGTAGATTCACGAAAATCAACAAGTGGGAACCTATGTATGTTAGGGGGGAAATCCCATACAATGGTCGACCAAGAAATAATCCTGCATTGCATTTTCATTGGCAGAGGCCGAGTATGTGTCAGCAGCAAATGCAGCAATTGAAATAAAGTGGCTAGTCAATCTACTGGAAGAATTAAACCTAAAGCAAACCTTGCTTATAAACCTATATAAAGACAACCCGTCCATGATCAAGATGATAGAATTAAAAAAGCACTCTAGTAAAACTGAACATATTGAAATTAGGTTCCACCTGATAAAACAACTAAAGCAAGATGGAACTATCAACCTAAAATACTGCCCAACCAAATTGATGATAGCAGGTCTGTTTACCAAACCAGTTCCCAAACCTGTAGAAGGAACTTAAATTTGTGTGACAGTGAAACTTCAGAAATTAAGGAGGAGTTGATGGACATAATCATCAAGATGCATAACTGGGCTAAAAATAAACTAATTTCTTCAGTAACATAAACAATACATCACGTCAATTTAACCATAAATCTCTTTATAATACTAATGCATTTAACCTTGAAATTCCTATAAAGATAATGACTTGTTGAGAGGCTAAATTGAGACTCAAACTACAGTGACCTGATTTATTGTTATTGTTATGTATCTTGTAATGTAAACATTTTCTTTCATTCTGAACATGTAGCTAATCCAGGAAAGAAGCATATAAAAATGTTCTCTTATTTACAATTTATATAATGTGAATTAAAAAACTTAAAATGTTACCGCTTCTTCATTTAATCTACATAATAGTCTACAATTTCTTTAAGGAGGCATAAAAAGTTGTGCATTAGAAAATACAATTTTCTGCAAAGATAAAGTGAATATACACTCAACTAATAAATATTGGATTAAAAGTAAAATGTGGATTTACACGATAAACGGATAAGTATCCTGAAAAAAGGTAAGTCCCAATTTACATTACTTACTCACGCCTATTTAACAGGATTGAGAATATGATCTAATTATTAATAACTGCATTTAATATTAAATAGTCAACACTACTTCAAATTAGCAATTATTAAACAATTAACTCTAATTAGGAATATTATATATTTTAAAGCTTTAATTATTAAAATGATAATTAATAATGTAGTATTCACTTTAGAAAGAAAAAGGGGCAGGGTGCTAGTTTCAAAAAAGGACATTATTTCATGAGGAAATACAGGCAGCCCTCGACTTACATAAATAATGCATTTCGTGAAGTTTTACGTAACTTGAATTTTACGTAAGTCGAATTCGTAAATTGCTTAGGTAAAATTTTGTAAGAAACTGCAATATTTATTATATATCATGGAAGACGATAGTATTCCGAGTGACTCAGCCTTAAGCCTAAAATTGTATCGTACAATTCGTAGACAGCAGAACTCATATATACGGCTAACTCGACATCAAAGAAAACACGAAAAGCTGCCATTTAATAACTCAGCAGATATAGGTCCTATTGGTCAAATTTGGTCATTTTCGTTTCCCATTAATGCGTAAAACGAAACCAGTCAACCATTAATCTCTGGTACTTTTCTCATCTGTGATTAGTGAGTAGGTTTGACGTCATCACATTGCACCAATGGGAATTTAAAGACATTCCTATCTAGAGACACGTGGAACACCATCGTTGTTATGCTACAAAAAAAAAATTTCCAAGTATGCAGCTTATAAAAAAAAAAGGTATTTATTCTATTTTATTTATTTATCATAAGTTGTAGAGATATCCATCTTAAACCTTTATTATTTTAATGTTTGCAATGCTCTAACGAATGATATTTGCTTTGTTTATTTAAAATGCTGCCAGTCAGAACATCAGACTTGATACTCGCGTAATGCAATTGTTGATAAATTTGGAGTTTGCATATTGAAATTTTCATAATAGCTACGTTCAGGACTTGGGAATTTTCGAAAACTTTACCAGCCGAAGATTTATTTTACCAACCAGCTAGCACAGTTAATTATTGTTATGTGAAAATGTATGTGACTTATGGAATTTAGTACCATGTTTACATCCTGATAAATATGAAAAGTTGAAAAATATAGCTAGCTATTAAAAATAAATGTATTTCCCCATCCTTGGCTATATACTTATGTGTTTTTCTTCATAATGCTGAAAGTTAATTTTTTAAATATTGTTTAAAAAAATTTTTAATGGCTGTATTCAGGTTTTTTTTTTTTTTAATTGTACGTAATCATTCTGTATTTACACCTTTTCAAAGCGACTGGAAATTATATGTATATCTGTTTTATTCCTAAGCTTATTGATGTATTAAAATTACACAAAATGACTATATCTTTTAGATTTTAGTAAAAGAAATTTATTAACTTTCAGTAAATTAAAATTTTATTTTGTCATATATTTTTTTACTATTTTTAATTTCAAAAGCCTAAAAGTAATTCCATTATGTTTGTTATATCATCATTATTCCAAAATGTATGTTCATGTGAATTTTTTTTTTGACTTTGGCCATGCAAAATATTTTTATTCTAAACTATGCAAAACACTGATTTATCTCAGTCATTTTTTAAAATGATTCATTTATAATCACAAAAAATCTTGTTTTGTTATTTTTCGAATACTTTTTTTTATTAAGTTGTATTTCATATTTTTTTGCTGATGCTGAGATAAAAATTACTACTTTATAACAGGGTTCGAAAAATGTGAAAATTTTTACATGCCCGTTTGGGCATGTGGTAGAAAAAAATTGATGCCTGAACAAACAAATTTACATGCCCAACATGACTATTGCATCTCGAATGCCACCAAAAGTACATGCCTGATCGGGCATGTTGATAAGAATAATACATGCCAATTAGAAATTTTACATGCCCCGGGCACAACGGGCAATAGATTTTTCAAGCTCTGCTTTATAATGAGGAATCTGCCATAAAATTGTTTATGTAAATTTCAAGGGGCAGAGTGTCATGAATTTTAAACTACTTTATGCACCCTACAGCTTTTTTCTTTTTTTTTTACTATTTTATGAATGCAACAGCCCATTTTAATTGTTTTACTATTATAATTACTGGGGCTTGAAAAATTGCACATAGAACAATAAAAACAAATGAACTTTTCAAAATATGAAGAAAAACACATTAGAATGTAGCTTTTATAAGAATTTAAACATACAAACTCTAATTATTAATTTATTTTGCACTTGCATTAAATGAATGATGATCTGACGGACAGCATTTTAAGTAAGCACATCCTCTAGAATATCGTGATTTTGCAAACATCAAAATAATGAGGATGACTTATAATAAACAAATAAAATAGAATAAATATACTGGGTTTCCACATGGGTCTTTTTTAACTACTTGCAAGCTTAGCCTTCTTTAAGCCTTTCAGAGGTAGAATTTTGTTCGTAAAATGATGAAATAATTGACTGACACCAGAATATTCAAACGAATTTCTTAGAACATAAAAACCCGATATTTTTCACTTTCATTACAAAAACAAAGTTTTATTAAAATATTCTTGATGCCATTTGTCAGTGTAACATAAATCGGTGTTGATATCAGATATTTTCTTCTAGAAGTGATATTTTCACCTCTGAAGGAGGAGGGATTTCACTTCTAAACCATTAAAAATCATTGTCTTAAATTTTATAGAGGGATTTCAATGTACAGGGCGGGGATATTCCCACTAAGCCACCTTCTGAATTAATCACTGGCATACATTATCAAGGTAAGCTGAAATCGTCATATTTTTAAGAATCTCTTAAAATAATCCTATTGTACTTTGAAAAGTGCTAAACGGGAACACTACTTTATTTTTAAAAAATGATATTTTTACTGTAATGAATCACAATTTTATGCATGCAGTTCAAATTCAATTTTATTTTATCATTTAATTTCATTTTTTTTCTTTTAACACATTCGTTTTGATTCAGTAAAATAATTCATGAAAATCTATAATTTTCAAATGATCATTTTCAAAACGTTATTTTTTCTTTCAATGTTTTTATGGGAATGCTTGATTTTTGGACCCACCACCACTTTTAGCAAACTGGCTTATTTTTACTTCGTATTTTATTATTTTATTTACTGGGTATTATACTACTACTACATTAATTATTACTTACCACCTTATCTCATAGAGTTTATAAGGCAACAAAATATCTTCATTTTGAAAAAAGTTACATGTTTACCTCAATGCTTAGACATTTATAATTTCTTGCATGATGTTTAAATAGTTTTATTTTATGGTATACTTTAATTTAAACATATATTTGTATTAGTTTAATGAAAGATTTCATAAAAGCATGATTTTTTGAATGATTGTTTTAGCGACACTATTAATTTTTATCAAATGGTTTATTTAATGCCAACTGTTATGCTGGGTGATAATTGTGTGGATAAGTGTAAAGTACACACCCTCCCCCCTTCTACATGCTGGATGGTTTGAATTTTTAGGGGTTTTTTTTCAGAATAGGTTTATTTAAAATTTTTGTTATAGCTACATTCTGGTGTTTTTATTCTAAAATGTATGTTAATGTGCATTTTTTTTCGACTTTGGCAATGCAAAATATTTTTATCCCAAACTATGCCAAACATTGTGAATTGTTATGTATCTCAGTCATTTTTTAAAATGATTAATTTATAATAGGGACGCACAACCTGCGGCCCATGGGCCAATAATAGCCCGCGATGGGTTAACGTGCGGCCTGCAAATTTCATCAGTTTTTAAGAGGAAAAAATTGCAATTTTTGTCCATAGGTCACAGGAAAAAATCCTGAAATTCGTTAATTTCCCTCAAATTTCGTCAGCCAGTTAAGAATAGTAAATTTTGATGATCAAGCATGGAAAAATCGCAAATTTTGTTTATCGGTGTGGACAAATAGTGAATTTTGTCAATTGGGCCTGGAAAAATCTCAAATTTTCTAAGTTAGGTGCAGTAAATATCGAATTCTGTTAGTAATGTGCAGAAAAATCACGAATTTTGTTGATCGGATGTGGAAAAATTGCAAATTCTGTTGGTCGAGCTTGGAAAAACCACAAATTCTGTTGGTCAAGCTTGGAAAAACCACGAATTCTGTTGGTCAAGCTTGGAAAAACCACGAATTCTGTTGGTCAAGCTTGGAAAAACCACGAATTCTGTTGGTCAAGCTTGGAAAAACCACGAATTCTGTTGGTCAAGCTTGGAAAAACCATGAATTCTGTTGGTCAGGCATGAAAAAAATCGCAAATTTTGTTGGTTGGGCATGAAAAAAATTGCAAATTTTGTCAATAAAGTGTGAAAAGAAATCGCAGATTTCATTGATCGGGCATGAAAAAATTGTCAATTTTGTTGATAATGTGAAAAATTGTAAATTTTGTTGATCGGCTGCAAAAAAATCATGAGTTTGTCAGTCGTGAGAAAAATTTGCGAATTTCGACAATTTTGCATGGAAAAAAATTACGATTTTCATCGATTAGAAGCGAAAAAAACTCAAAATTTTGCCGATCGGCTGCGGAAAACTATTTCTTTCTTTTATCTTTTGCGCCTTTTGGAATTTATCTTTCACGTCACGATATCCAGAACCATCGGTAAAATTTGTGTAAAAGTTTTCTTTACGCCACACTATCTATTTGCATACAATTTACTTGTTTTGGATACTATGACGCAAAATAAATGTTTACACAAGTTCTGTATATACTGACGCGAAAGAAATTAATTTATTGAATTAAATACATCTAATACATAACATCAGCTGAGAAAAAGTATGACATACTTGATAGTGTATTGAAAAAAAAATGTTTCAATGTCTAAATATATTTCAGGAGACAAAACATAAGTACGTGTAAAGTAATTTTTTAACAAATCTTTAAGTCAGATCACAGCGTCACTTGAATTTTGATATCATATCTGTTAAAATTCATATTTTGAATGAAAAAGCATCACTGATTAAAAATAAATACAACAAAAAAGAAAAATTAAATATATATATATATAAATTCATTTTAATAGCACAGCGTCACTCAAAATTTGATATCAGAATTTTTAAGACCCATATTTCAGATTTGTATGGCCATAAAGTAAAGTGCTGCGTCAAACTTTTAACCCATTAAGGGTTTTCGTATTGATATATTATTTACACCGTATTATTTTATAAATAAAGCATTATGCGACAGTATTTACTCGTTTATAAACAGTAAAAGTATAACAATATATGAAAACAAACTTAAAGAACACTTTTCAAATATCTTGTGGAATACGGGATTTATAAATCTAATATTGATGAATTGATTTATAACAATTTTGAATCTATAATCAAACGACTATAAAAATAAGAAATAATTAAAGAGGACTAACTTAACCTATTCTCCATGAATTTCTGATGGCAAGGCAATTGAATAGCACTCACAAAATAAAATAATTCTTGATAAGCTCAAACTGTATTTATTATGAATTAGATGACTACTATAAATAACTAACAATAAAGATTAAGTTGTTTTGATATGATTGATTGTTTGATTTGATTGTATATGCCAATAAAAATATAACTATCTAATATATAAACTATATTACGGTTGTGGTTTATATACTGAGATTTATTACGTAACTGCGAATTTACGTTAACTCGGGGGATGCCTGTATATTAGTAAGTTGTTTAGTAATGATATAAGGAAAAAAAAAAAAGAATAATTTTTCATATGATAAATAAAGTGTACTTAATTTTTAATGATTTTATTAATTACAAATTGAAAAATACAATTAAATAACAACATGTTTTAATAATATCCTGTTTTTTCTAAAGAAATAAAGTTCTATTATTTTTGCAAGATCTTGGGCACATGAATTTAGAAATATTGTTGAATGGGGATGTTTTCTACAAGAAATCTCTGGCTGCAACTACAGGTGAATTTATTATATATATATATTTATTTATTTATTTTATTTTTTTTTTTTTTGCCAATTAAAAAAAAAAAAAAAAAAGGTTGCAGCAACCTTAAAAAAATGGCCTAGAAGAAACAGAAAGTAATTACAGATTTAATAAAAAATGCAAATAAGTAATTTCATTAGTTATTAGCACAAATAACAAAACTAACATTATTTGCAGCTCGTTTTGCATTTGTACTTAAAAAATTTACTTTTTGTCACCAAAATCTAAACTTACACGCATGTATGTGTATGCTAACCAAAAAAATTATGAAAACATTCATACACACATACAGAATGAATATAAGGATAGCCAGTTGTATCTGAAATCCTCAAAATATTTATATAACAGTGGTATATAACAACCTCTCAGTGGGGATTATTAGTTTTGAATGATTCACCCCCCCTTTTTTTTAAAGAAAAGTTTTGCTGTCTTTTCAATCCCCAATTAATTTTTTTAAATTATATACGAGTTACAAAGTTTAAAAAAAAAAGAGAACATTTATTCAACCTATACCGAAGAAGCTCTTGCTGTGCTTAACATTTTTATACCAATTAGTTCTTTTTCTGCTATGCATTCATTCTTCTTTGACTCGAGATTGCTATTAATTTGTTATTAAAAAAGTAGAAGGAGAAACTAAGACACTGACTATTTATTCTTTTACTTGCAAAAATTTATTACATTTGCTATGTTTATTTTATATAAAATAATGCATAAATTGATTATTAAAGGCCTGACAGTGCAAATTATATTGGATTTAAATATCATTTTTAAATGAAACTGTTTTATGTTGGATAAAAAGAATGCTTTGCACAAAACTCAACTGTTTTAAATTTTTTACAATACTCATGAATTAAGCTTAGAAACAATTATTTAAAGCTTTTTTTTTGTTTATTCATAAGTCAAAACACTTGTAGAAACTTTCAAATCACCTATTCATCTTAGAATACTTTTCTTTTTTTGACATTTTAAACATTTAGAAATTTTTTTTATTTTAATCAATGATTTAAAAACAAAATCAATTGATTAAAATCACAATTTAATCACTGATTTAAATCAACTGATTAAAATTGTTGACACCCTAGTAATTAATTACTCTTTTATAGACAACTAACAAATGCTACAGATGTAACAAGGCAAATGTTTGTATCAGTATGATAAATGAGACAAATCAAGTTGCTAAACCTGACTGAAAGTAAATGATCAGGTATATATTTTGAACGCTTACATCAATTTTTTATCTATTATAATGAATATGCACTCTTAGATTATGATAGTTTAGTTATAACATTTGAACATTACACAATTTATTTCTATCAAAATCCCACTCTAAAAAGATATTTCCAATAGCTCAAATTACTCGACTGAATAATAAGATAATAGCAGCTGCCAACATTTGAAAATGAGAAATTGTAGCACACAAAATTCAAATTCATTTGAAGGTTGGTTTGTTAGTTGCTGCTTTTTTACACTGCAAATCAGGTTAACTCTAATGGTTTTCTGTTTGGACTAAGTTTAGATTCCTGCAGGTTAGGTTCGGGTTAACTTGATTTTTCAAGAGTTTGTTCTGTATATTCTTTCAGATTAAAAACAATATGTATTATAATAAACATAGATGTTTGTCTGTGTCTGAGGTTTCCTGAAGAGAGAGCACAGAGCTGTAAGATTTGGCAGAAAAGTACCTCCATATCTGAAGTTATGTACCTTAAAGCCAGTGTTAAACTTTTCTGATTTTGACAATTTTATTATTTAAAATTTTTATGAGTCAGTTTTATTTCCACATTTTGTGGCATATTTCCTACATTAGTAAAAAGAATCTGGATTTCCTACAGCTATTTTTGAATTATTTGAATTTTCTTTCTGCGATCCTTCAACAAAATTTGTGTTCCCTCTCTGCGATCTTTCAATGAAATTTGTGTTTTCTTTCTGCGATCTGTAAATGAAATTCACATTTTCTTTCCGTGATCTTATGACAAAATTAGCGTTTTCTTTCCAATGATCCTTTGACGAAATTTATTTTCTTCTGCGACCGATTAAAAAATTGATTTTTTTTTACGTGGCCATTTGTTGAAATTCACGATATTTTCTCGCAACCCATAGACAAAATTCAAGATATCTTTCAGTGCCCAATTAACAAAATTCATTACTTGTTTCCATGACCTTTCAATGAAATTTGCAATATTTTTCATTGATTGTTTATTAAAATTCGTATTTTTTTTTTGTGCAATCTTTTGACGAAATTCGTGATATCTTTTTGAAATGTCTGTGAAAAAATATGGAGGGGGAAAATACCACACAGCATTATTTATTATGCAGGATTTTTCTTTCCTGTGTACAAATCACACACACTATTTCAAACCAAGCCCGTTTCTAAGGAAGGGAATTTCTGATATAAATATTTACAGAAACTTTATTCACTTAGTTAATATCCATTAAGAGGGTTTTACGTTAAGAAGTTTGTTTACCAGCCCAGATTTTTTTTGTCCGAATTTTCAGGGTAATGACCGATTCAGATGAGTAGACCAATCTCCAGCGATTTCTGGAGTTCCATTGCCTGTGATTTATTCTGTCGAGCTGTACCAGATTTCAGACCACATGCTGTAATCGATAAGGTTAGCTGGGGAAAAAAATTCCACCCAATTCGTCCAGGATAGTTCAGATGGCAGAGCATTGGCAGCTTCAGCCAAGAGATCCCTGGTTAGAATCCTGGTCCAGACATTTTTTGCCCAGTTGGA
This sequence comes from Maratus speciosus, assembly GCA_963932465.1. Taxonomy (NCBI): domain Eukaryota; kingdom Metazoa; phylum Arthropoda; class Arachnida; order Araneae; family Salticidae; genus Maratus; species Maratus speciosus. Next base: position 257,917,996 of record OZ010787.1, read on the forward strand.
ATTTTACATCTGATTTGATTTATTTACCAATTAGAATAATTGCGTTAAAATTAATCCAGTGTAATGACTGATTTTTTAAAATTTTCGTAACAGAATCACCCAGGAAAAAAAAAAAAAAAAAAAAACTTGGCACGGACTGAAAAAAAAAAAAATGTATTTTTTTTTGCAGAAAATCAGTTTTAGACCAATCTTCTTTGTATTATAGTTTTTAGCTCAAAATCGTAGAAACTACGATTTTTTCGTAGCAGCTGGCAGCTCTTTAATAGGTGATAAAGTAACTGATTTATTTTAAAGTTGAGTAGCTATAATGTTCATTTTAATGTGTAAATATTTTAAGTCAACATTTAGCTTTAAAAAATAATTTTGATTATAACAATCTAAAAGAAAGTACCTCCAAAGTATTGTCCTTTTGTTAGAGTTGTTACTTCCATTTCTACTTCTTTGTTGTCTTCAGTCTAAAGAAACAAACATAAGCAGTTAACTACAAATAGTCATTGAATGGAACTTGAGTCAATGAAAATTACCATTCTATAATATTAAGGTGATTCTGTACCACCCCTTTTGTGAAATATGATGAAATATTGATTTCCTGATTTCTGTTCTCAAAATGAATTTAAACATTATTAGTATCTTCTGAGAAAGTTTCGTAAAGATCTGATAATTTAAAACATGCAAGTTGCAATCTTAAAATTAATTTTTTGTAGTTTGTGTATTTTCAATATATCAGTATGATCAAAATGATAAAACTTCAACATATATTTTTCATTTGATAAATTTAAAGAATGGATTTTCAGTAATATTAATACTTTATTTAAAAATAAAAATGTTATGTAAATGGTGATTTTTACTGTATTTTTACATATGTCATGACTTTTTTTTTTTTTTTTTTAACTAATTAACTTTTTAGAAATCTTATCCTTAATATTATAGAGCATACTTGTTAGAAAAGTATGAACATAAATTCCTACAAAAAGTTCAAAACTGGAGGGGAAGTATGGTTTTAAGGTTTTTTTTTAATTTTTAAGAAAAATTTTACCATAAGAAATGCATTTTTTCTTCATTAATATTTTCCTTCATCAAGCCATTTGGTAATATGTCTAAAATTTAATATAAATAAAATAAATAGTTTAAAGAGTACCAGTCTAAAGAGTCTCCTTAACCCCTTTGGGACGAGCGTCTTTCACAGAATTTTTAATCTTTTATCACCGGTTTTTAAAAGCAGAATTTTTTGTCTAATTGAATCTGGAAAAAGCTCAGATTAAATAAGGCAAAATTTAGAATAAAAATTTACTGGTGAGAATAATAATTGATTCTGAGCACCTTATGTGGCACAAATATTGATTGTTCGTCCCCAAGGGGTTAAAGAAAGCTAATAAAAGTCAGTGTTGGGCGATAACGAGATGTTTTTATAGATTTTCCCCGATTGTATGGACTTCTCTATTTTTTTTTTTTTTTACTTTCTACCTCACCTTGGAAACTTGGCTCTTTCTGGCAAGGGACGTCGGCACTATTCATTTCTTAATTGTCCACCCCCCCCCCTTTTTCCTTATATATTTTTAATAACAAAAATAAATCTTTAATGGACCCTAATTGTAGGTTATCTTAATATGACACCATTAAGGGGAGTCTTCACTCACTTGAAAATGCCTGCTAAGTAATGTTAAACCAATAGGCAGGTTGTTTTCAAACTTCTTGTTTAAATTTCAATATTTTTAAACTATTTTTTTGCATAGGATAGCTGAGCTCGATTGTTAATATGGTTGTTTTTTACTTTTTTGATTTTGTTGCAGATTTTTTATATAAAGGTACCTTCACTTTCAGATCCAGTTTTGAAACTGAAAGTACTTTTTAAAAAAATCTGCAACCAAAATCAAAAAAGTAAAAAACAGTTATATTAAAGATCAAGCTCAGCTATCCTATGCAAAAACAATTGTTTAAAAATATTCAAATTTAAACGCGAAATTCAAAACCGACCTGCCCATTGGTTTAACATTACAGAGCAGGTGTTTTCAAGTGAGTGAAGACTTCCCTTAAGTCATCATCCTTAAATCTGCTTTTAGTTTTCCCAATTTTTTTAGTATCTGTTTTTTCTGAGATTTAGGGCTTTTGTCCCGTATTTTTTTTTACCCTTCTCCCGTTTCTTAACTTTCATTTCACATTTATGATTTTCCCTTTTAAGCAGATTGGGCTTTATCCCTTCCTTTCTCTAAATTTTTGTTTAATTCAGACAGCAAATATTAGCTAAAATATAGTTAGCCCTCTCTTTTTTTGCCTCCCCCTTTCCCTTATGCGAATTGTTCTTATTTTGAAATTTTTGTGCGATTCATTCTTACACCTCACTCAGAAACTTTGATCTTTATGGCAAGGGACACCAGCACTATTTATTTCTAAATTACTCTCCCCCCCCCCCCCCATTCCTTATATGTTTATAACTTAAATAAATCTTCAATGAACCCCACTTATATTTTATCTTCATATAGAAACATTAGGTTGTGGTCCTTAAATCTGCAATTAGTTTTTGGCTAGGGGCCATTACAAGATTTAAGAGGCTTTTGTCCTCGTTTTCCATTTTTTCTTCCCCCTCCCCCGTAATTTTTATCTCTCTCATGATTTCTCATATAAAGCACTTTGAGCCTCAGACCTATCTACCTCAAAAATTTTGTTTAACAGTAAATTGTAACTAAATTACAGTTAGACCTGTTTTCTCCCCCTATCTCCCTAATGTGTTAGCACTCACTTCGAATTCTTATTTTTGACATTTCTTCCTCTAAATATCAATAAAGAACTTGTTTTCATTCTATTTCCTCTATCTTGTGTCAAATCTCAATAAAGACTGACGAGATGATTTTATCCTTGAGTTACTTGTTTCTCGATGACTCCAGACAACACCATCTTGATATAGAGACCCCTTACAGGGTTCCCAGCAAAACATGACTGGCAAATTCCCTGACCAAATGGACATTCAACAAAATTTGCTATTTTTTTTTCACAATCCTTTATTAGTGATTTTTTTTTTTTTTCTGCAATCGTTCTTCAAATTTCTCGATTTTTTTTTTATTTTTTTTTGCGATCGTTTGATGAATTTTGTGATTTTTTTCCCGAGACTATTTGATGAATTTAACGTAATTTTTCATTTTTTCTCCATGACTTTTTAGAAAATATTTATAAATTCCTTAACTTTTCCTATATATTTTGAAATTTCCCTGACTTTCCATGAGACGCTGGGAACCCTGCCTTAGAGATGCAGTCAACCAACTGCTTTTCATAACGATTTTATAAAATATTGTGGGCGATGAGTAAAAATCAATGAAAACACCTCATTATTGCTCAACACTTGCTCAAAATTACTGTCCTCGATAACTGTAACGCTCAATTTTTCTGAAGCTCAATAAAATTCTGATGAAATGACTTGCTCTTGATTGAGGTTTGAGAGAGACAGCAAAAGGCAAAAATGAATTCCGTGAAAATAATTTTCAAAATATAAACTATTCGCTTCAAACCTCAGGCACTAAACATGAAGGTGGAGGCAGGGAGGGAGAAGAGAGCTAACGATATTTTAGCTAGATTTTGTTGTCCAAGCTAAACAAAAATTTAGAGAGAGGAAGGGATGAGACCCAAGGTGCTTAAAATTAAAAATCGTGAACGTGAGATGAAAATTAAGGAAAGAGAATTATCGAACAAACCACATTTCTATGATCAAATAGAATAGCTAAGTTTTGCAATTACTGTTTTTAGTTTCTTTGTGTTATAATCGATTGTAGAACATCTCTATTGTAGATTTCGCAAATTGATGACTATCAAATGTTATTTTTTACAATGATGATTTTTCTCAATTGTTGAATTTTCGAGAATCGCCCATCACTAATAAAAACTGTTGCTAATTCCTTGAAAGTCTTGAATAATCCAATAACTATGAATGATACACTAAAATTTTTATTATCATCAATTTTCTTGTCAAATTAACTTGGAAATATTATGCTAAAAAGTGTAAATTTTGGAAAATTAATAAGAGGTCTATTTTATCAACATAATCTTATTTCTTACCCTATTTTGTACACTTTTGCAATTTACATTGCCTCATTTACCTCCAAAAGTGAAAAGTTAACACTCTGTTCACAGAGTTCACTGAAAAAAGTTAGCACTCTCTCATTTTTTTAAACACTCTGTACACATTAATTATACATAAATACGTTTAAAAAACAGCTGTACAAAAGTTACTTACTGTAAATAATACGTAATATAAATAATGATCTTATATTAATGGCACGCTCCATTATTAAAGGGACAGAAAAAAAAACTAAGAAAAATGAGCTATCTCCTGTAAAAGTTATATTTGTTGGTTATGATAATTTAGTAGGGAGTTCTCAGTTTGTTTGTAAATAATACTATTGTAATAATACTTAAAGTCTAGTTATTTTGTATACCTACAGAACCATAAACATTATCAATAGTAAAAGATCATGTACATAAGTAACCAGATCATAGAAAAAGAACGAATGGATAACATTTTATCACTGAGAAAAATGTTTACGGAGAAAGGAGCTGCTCCTTATTTTTCTCCATGAAGACAAAACCTTACCTCACCAGACAACTTCTGTGGAAATACAAGGTTTCCTTAATTCCACTTCACCATAAATAACTAATGAACTGAGTTAGCAACAAACATGAACATGGTATTTAGGTATAGTAAAATGACAATACACTGCATCAAGAGATATCTGGCAGCACCCACTAGTGTCGAAATTCGGAGGTAGTGTTCCTATCTTAAGAACAATATGAGATATAAGAAAAAGTCAACTAGAATGTTGTAGAGCATCCTCCATTTAGTATGAAATAACATCTTACAAGTAAAAATAATTACATTATGTCACTAATTGCCTACATGATGCAGCATTAGAAAATAGATGCACATTTTTTAACACAACTAGCATGTAAGAAAGGTGAAACTTATTTTAATAATAAAATCAATTAAATATATTCAGTGTGTTCAGCATTGGAAGCAAAATACCATGCATTTTATATGTGGCTTGATGATGGACATATTAAGCATAGTTAACTTGATTTTCCTATTAAAATAAATTGCACCTTGTCTTAGTTTTATTAATAAAGATGCACTTGTTTTATAATGCCACACTTTAGCATGTAATTAATAACATATTTAAGCTGGTAATTGGATATTAAAAAATTATATTTCAGTGCAATTCAATGGAAGTTATTTTTATTTACAGACGCATGAAAGTTATTAGAATAAGTGAGAAATTTACGTTAAAATCTTGTTATATTAAAGAAATAATACATTAAAAAAATATTGATACATTTAATATTTAATGTGCATCCTCTTGTTTTTTATTCAAGATTCGATATGCTTTGGCATACTTTGTATGAGTTTTTGGCAATTAATTGTTATTTCGTTGTCATGATGACAAATTTGGATGAATTTTCTATCGGAACATTCTTGTTTGTGATGTTGCATTTCTTTAATTTAATTAAAGAAAACACTTCCATGGCCTGGAAACAGTCCAGATATGAACCCCATAGAGAACCTTTGGGCCACTGTAAAGAAAAAAAAAGAAATGCAACATCACAAACAAGGCTGGTCTGATAGAAAGACTTACCTAAATTTGGTATCATGACAATGAAGTACAAATTAATTGCCAAAAACTCATACAAAGTAGGGGAGACCGGAGCTAGTTGGCTACAGGGGTAAGTAGCAGTCCTCATAAATCGCCTGTTTGTGGATAGATTGCACAACCAGTCACAGAGTACTTTTCTTCTTGCTTTTTAAAATCTTCATTGTAGTTTTGCACCATTACATACGTGCAGTGGACAATTATTACGATTTTTCTGTTTTTTGCACTCATCAGTAATTTTTTGTTGCTGCATTCTTTTTCTAATTTCTAATACTTATCTTAATAATTGCATGATTAACTGTACTTACTCCATATGTGATTTACTTGGATTATTTATGTTTAGAAGGTTACGTCTCCCTTTTGTGAAGAAATTTATTATGGGGCTAGTAGGCGCATTGAACACGGGGCAAGTTGGCTCGGTGTCTGGTGTGTGCTGGTAGCTTGAAATACAGCAAACAAAGAAAAAAGTGGTTGCAATGCAAGATTTTGGGCACACAAGGCTTGCCCAAACAGAGATACTCTATTTTTTATTTGTGACAACTGTAACTCTGATGGTGATATCAAGTAGGATAGAAGTTACTCATTGTTAATGTTTTATTCATTATTTTTATGTCTGTATAATTTAGAATTTACATTGTATGGCTATAACGCCTTTGTTTAAACTTACTGGTAATAATGAAATTGATTTCTCTTAACTGCGTGTCTTATTTGAGTTTCATTTAAATTTTTATAAAGCATGTGCCAATTTACCCCATGATGGGGTAGGTTGGTGCACAATTTTCCTTTTACTTTAGGCTTCCGCTAAACATAAACTACAAAAGCTACAATATCAAAATTCCAGGTATTTATAGCCAAATGCCTGTTCTTTAAAACTGCAGTTAAAGTTTGTTAAAAAACTTAAACAAAAAAATAATAAAATTCAATAACTAAAAACTGTGCCTACTAGCCCTGGTCTCCCCTATGCCAAGACAAGTATGCCATCATTTCTTTAATAAAAAACAAGAGGATTCACACTAAATATTAAATGTATCAATATTTCTTTTCTATAACAAGTTTTTAATGTAAATTTCACAATTATTCTAATAATTTTCACATGTCTGTATGTAGTTTTATGCAAAACATCATTCTATACTAAATCAAGGATGCTCTATAACATTGTAACTGACATTTCCCTCATATCTCATACTGTTTTCAAAGTAGGAATGCTAACTCCACACTTTTCTGCTACTGAGCACTATCAGGTACCTCACTGTGCAATACATATCCATTTTACTATGCCTAGATACCAGGCCATAGCTGTAGCTAACTTAGATCATCAGTTATTTGTGGTGAAATAGAATTAAGGAATTTCCCTGCAAAAAGAACATTATATGCAGTAGAGAGTGGAACAATGGCTAATCTCAGCCAGTTAAGTTGTCAGATCTAATTTATAATTACAATGGTAACTCCGGTTATTATTCAGACAAAATCATTATTTTGACATGTCAAATGGTGTATATATATATATATATATTAAACATACTTTATGTCTATACTTGTTGAGACTAATAAGCACAAGAATCATGTATAAACGTGTTATTTTCTGCGATAAGGTTTTCAAATCTTGGCAAATATTTTTGACGACCTTGAATATAAAACATTGTCCATGTCATTCATTCTTTAAATTATTCTAAATAATTCATTTCCATAGCAAGCATAAGATATATTTTAGCTGCTGGCATTCACTGAGAATTTCAAGTGTCATGAATATATTGGAATGAAAATTTCAATTGGAAAATCAATTGGAATGAAAATTTCAGTAGTTTACCAAGAGTTTTGATGAATTTTTCATTGGTATTTTTAATAAAATTACATACATATAAGCAGTTAAAATCAAATATTACTTTAATGTAAGCAAGCATATTTCATATTAAATTTAATCTTTACTTATTACAAACAGAGTCTAGCCAGGAGAAAAAGAGACATAAAATATCTACATCAACATACAGCATATTGAAATGTTAGTTAAGTGTATGGTTGAAAGATTACATCACTGAATAGACATTCTGTTCAGTATAACTGTCATTAAATACTTGATTTACAAATGGTTCCTTAAATTTTATTATGCTTTTCATTTTGACCATATTTTTCTTTTCCATAGGATAAAATGGCTGCCCCTCCAGGTGGTACGGAGCTGACCCCGATCGAGTTCATAGTACACAGATGGACCGGGAGGGGATGGATAGGGGTGAATCACAGCCTCCATGAGTGGCTCATAGTCAAAAAAGGCTTTGAATCTGGCAGCCACGGGTAATGGACGTTGTGCATGGGTGTTGTGGCCCACCTCGTTAGGTACCAAAAGTGCAACTCTCCTGGTACCTCAGTTTTCGAGGCAAGCTGGATAGTGACTGTTCATAGGTCGATCTCAGTGCCAGCTTTTCGGGCTAGACAGTGTCACTGAGCAAAGACTAGCAAATGAGGTAGGACCCTATCCACCAATTGATTGAGAGGGAGCCTTAGAGGAGAGAGCAGACCCTGTAGAACAAGACTCTCTATTCTGTAGTGCTCTAGTGTTGACAGGATCGCATGTAAGATCTCCCGGAGTTACCATCAGGAGAGGTTTTGAACAGCGCCTAATACGCTTTCTGTGTCAGGTGGCTCATTCTACCAAAATCCTTGTAGCTGGGGCAGTTGGGAGCCGACCCCAAGGCTATACAAAGGCTATACTTTGCAGACTTTTTCGTGTCATCGATGTTTATCAGCGGCTGCGGAGATGGATGACGAAAAGTGGTAGAGTTGATATAATTTTCCAGCGATGTTTTTCGAGTGAATCAGGATCAATTTTCCTTTTCAATATAAAGCCTAATTATTCAAATGCCTTTGAGTCCTGGGATAAATATATATTAAAGCCATATACATCTTTAATTATGTGATATCTTTTATAAGGAATATAAGTAGTTGATATATAATTTAGGGAAGTTACATTCAATTTTATTTTCAGTTTTTAATAAATATGTTTTTACATCTAATTGGTTATTAATTTTTGTTTATATTACCACAGTTATATTTTATTTTAAAGTTAATTGAATTACACAAAAGTTAATTTGCAATAGATCTTTAAATCTTCTATTAAAGTTATTGCTCAAATCGTGTCAGGGTATGTCAATAAGTTAGCCACATATGCTTTCTACTCTAAAGCAAATTTCTGCTACTTCTATTTATGGCCATTAGTTTGATAATGGCTAACAGCAGAGATAAGTCAGTGTGATACTGGTTACCCAACGTCAGACCGTTTCCTCTGGTAGAGGGTCGGGCCAGCAGGTCCACTTGCAGGATCGGCCCCTGCAGGAAATCAGACCAGAGACTCGCCGGTGCCTCAAATCTAGGATAAGCTCTAAGTGCGACCCAGGTCCTACATGTCTGAGCACTACTGGAGTTTACTGCGCCCAGTGGCAAGGACCTAGCAGTGCCTCAAACTAACTTTCGGACAACTAACAGGTAGCAGTCGCCATTGCATGGGAAGGAGCACTCGTGCATAGGTACCACGACGGCTGTGAGGTAAGGTAGCGGGGGCCGGGCTTGTCGAGTTGTGGAAGACAAACAGGACTCCGGACCCTCCAACCCCCTAGCGAGGCAGTCTATTCCATCAGGGAGGGGCTTTCAGTGTCTTCCTGGGATTGCAAATGGCACCTAGTCTTATCTCTCAACACTCCCTGTGACAAGTTGTGAGGGACTCCACATGTCGTAGCAGAGAGATCAGGCTAAAACCCCTAGTGAGGTGATGTTTGTGTCATCAGAAGAGCTTTTCCTCGAGTCTCTGGGGTCCATTAGAGGCATCTTCTATGATCTCCCAAGCGAGGCGATGACTATGTCGCCAGGAGAGTGTTTACTCCTCCTATTGGTTGTCTCTCATAAGTGTTTTTGCTTAATAATAGCAGTTGAAAGACCTCCGTAAAGCAACTCCCGCTCATGAATCCTTGGCATCAGCTTGTGGGCCTGATGCCTCTGTAGGTATTCGGTTCCTGCGGGTCGCTGGAGTGCACTGGGTGAGGCACAAAGAGAAGGGACCATTTGGCTCTTCCGGGCTGGGTGGTGAGAACCGTTGCAATCGGCTTATCGTCTCTTGTTTTGGGAGTTAGGCTGTGTGACGTGCTCTTGAGACCGGCTCTCTCGTGAGCTACAAGGGCCCTCCTGGGCCCAGGACCGGGGAATGGGGCCCCCTGTTTTTCCAAATGATAAAAAAATACAACTTTCGTAAAGTAATGTATATATACATTATTCTCACTGTGATGTCTATGTCTACTTTTTCGTTTACATTGAAAACTATTCTAATTCTCATATAGAAACCTTCAGAATAAAATATGGTGAAAGTATAGACAAAATAAATATATGACGAAATATAAAAATTAAAGTCTTAAATTTGAAAACTTAAGTCTATTTTAAAATAAAGTTTAAAGATAAATTAAACCAGGATAAATAAGATTATATAAGCAGCAACCACTTCAATATCCTGTATCTTCAAACTTCTTTTTTCAGTTTCAACTGCCTGCAAATTAATTGTATGATTTTTATAATTAGTATAAACGCTACCTCTTAGTAAATATTTATTATCTTACATCTGTAAGATTGTTGCATTTCCACTCAGCAGAGCTTGAAATAAGTAAAACGTATTACACAAATGTGACATTTTAAATATCTTGAAAATTCTATGATTTGCCATGAATGCAACACTTGACAAGTTCTATTACAGGATGGCTACAGATATCGTGAAAAAAAGTTCCTTGGTTTTTCCCTGACTATCTTTTTATGAGATTTCCTCGATTTCCTTTATTAATGATACACATATGGTATTTTTTAATGTATGCTGCTTCTTTGTATAATGCACTTATCCAGCTTGCTAATATCTCATTCGGGAGAAAAAATATAAAAATTGCACAATTGCGTGTTATTATTGGCTTAAATATCACCTGTTTGGCGATGAATAGGTCTCATTGGCAAAGAGAAAACGCAAATATTTTCGCATATAGACAAATTTCCCTGATTTTTGAGTATAATTTTCCCTGACTTTTCCAGATTGAGAAACCTCCCTGATTTTTTCCTGATTTCCAGAATCTGTAGCCACCCTGTACTACTGATGGGGTTTTGAGACTTTGTACTGTAGATGTCATGCCAATTTATATAATTTTTTAAGGTATTTAAAATTTTGCTAAATATTAATAGGCATTAGAGAGCTTCAATATGTTTTAATTGTTCAACAAAACTCACATTTTAAAAGTATTTTCGACACATGTTTCAATTAATATCAAATCTTTTACAAGAAAAAACTAGACTGATCTTGTTACACTAATATTTTGGTGTTTTAAGACAATATAAGAATTATAAACTTTAAAGATAACTAAATGAGAAAATTATATTTTCAATACATAATATTTTAAAAATTAAAGTATAAGAAAAATGAAATAACTGATTTTCTATCAGAATCATTAGAAATGTTTCAATATGTTTGAACATTGAAATAATGAAAAAGGGAGAAGCATTTATTAATGTAAAAATTAAACAATTTGCATGTGATAATTTTAAAAAAATATCTTGAAGTAATAAGACATACCTCTTTTATCATAGTTATTTTTACAGCTCCATCTTCTATAAAGTACATACCATCTGCTTCATCATTCTGTTAGAAAAAAACCATACACAAATTTAGAAAATCAGAGCTTTAATATATACCAAACAGTTGTTTCTAGAAAAATATCCAAACTTAAATACCAAAACCATTAAAAAATCAAATGTTTAATAATATTTTTCAATTTAAAAATCAACTACAGAAAATTAAATAAAAACATTCCTGTAATTTAATATTATTTACTTTGATCTTTAAAAAAAGGCTAATTCTTATTATGCATGTTTTAAGTTGTAAAATCAGAAAAACTTTTTCTAGAAGAAAACAAATGCAACAATCAATTTACACATTTAAAATAATACAATTTTTGATTGAAATATGTTAAGCAAAATTTTGCTATTTTAATGTTTTCAAATTTTTAAGGAACATTACACTAAACCAAAAGTAGTTTACTTTTATGGCTCAATGATGGTCAGTTTGTCATGGCTTGACATTGACAGATAGTGGCATAAGTGAAGGGAAAAGGGAATACAAGAAGGTCCATCCCTCCTCCAAGAATTTGAAAATTTATCTAAAATTTCTTTAAAGTTCATGACTTTGAAAAAAAAAAAAAAAAATCCAGGTGACTTGAAATAGTTAAATATTAAGAGAAGAGAATAGTTACGATTTAGGATAAAAAGTGTTATTGATCAGAAGGCAACAACTTAAAAAAAATTTCACCATTATGAATTTCTTTCTACCAGTGCAAATGAATAAAGACATCAGCGAATTTCAAATTTGCTTTTATTGCATCAACGTTTACAACCATGTATTAATTTTTATGTACCATATTTTCTGGGAATAACGGTGCAGCGTTAAACTAGATTTTTCTGGTTTGAAAACAAAAATGTGGCCAATAACTAAGTGCGGCTTGTAAATAGTACCAAATTTACTGCCGATCTTTATTTAAAAATTTGGAAATCTGGTTAGAAAAAAAAAATACTCCATGATCTTATGTCGTACTTCTGAAAAGAAGAAACAATGTCTCACACAGCAGAAAGGTATCAACGTGTTTACAAACAATGCAATTTTCATGAGCAAAAAATTACACTTTGTCCAGGCATTGCATACAATCACAATGGTTCTCAAGTTTGCCTAGCATCTTGAATGCCATATAAGGAATAACTCCTCCCACTTTCCCCCTCGTTCAGTCTTTGCCAGCACCAATAAAGCTACGGGAAATCTATTTTACACTATGCTCGTAATTACTTTCAGCATTAAAAAGATATGTATACTCACGTTTGGCAACAGCTCGATTAATCTTAAACACAATTGAGCGTGCAAGCCTGATCAAAAACATATGCGATCCAATCTGCTGGCTTGCTTTTTTGATATCGATACGAATGATGCATATGATTTCATAGACACCGATCAAAGTTTTACACCTGAAATTTAAAAATATTCGGCAGTGATACTGAGGACAAAGATTTTGATGGATTTTCAAATTTATAACATTAATTATTCGTTGCTACTTTATTATTATTTTTTTTCCTTTGTTAAAATAAATAATGTTGATAATGGAATTAATTGTTCAATTAAAAGATAAATTATTTAAGTTCAAAATATTTAATTTTATGTCTGCTAATTAATAATTTGAATTAATTGCACTTGGTATGTTTTTTATAACATATGTGACGTTATGCACAGTGTGGCGATATACCCGATGCGGCATTAAACCAGGTTTTTTCGTTTTGTTTTTTAAGTAACTGCGGTGTTATACTCGGTGCGACGTTATTCTCAGAAAATACGGTATATGCTTATACTTTCGTAGAGTAAAAACAATTTCATCAGTTTTGCATCAGAGAATAGCTCTGTCAATATCAACCTAACTTGAGTTTGGCAACAACATTGGCAAATCACCACTGAAATGGCCTGTGAACATTTTCTACTGGCACTATTAGGAATGCCAGACAGTGATATATAAACAAATAAACTAAGATGTATTAATTTTATATAATACATGCTTTGCACACAACAAAATTATTTACAGATAAGTTGGAAAATAATGAAAAAAATTACCTGCTTTATTATAAGTTCGCCATCAGAATAAGATTTTGGCATTAAAGCATCACATAAATTCATTCTTTCATAGTTCTTTAAGAGAAAAAAAGAAAAAAAGTTACAAATGTTTTATAGTCATATCTTACTTTTAATTGCTTTCTTGGCAATATTTAATAAAAATCAACAATAACAGAACATTATGTATAATCAGGGGTGATTCTGAGTTTCAAAAATTCTGAAATTCACAGCAAATTTTCTGAAAAGTTACAGCAGAGGGGGGGAGGAGCGAGAGAATCCACTCTCAGCACTAACTATACATTTTTTCGCGATCTTTTAGTGAATTTTGCGTTTTTCATGATCCCTTGATGAAATTTGCAGATTTTCGCAATCCCTTGATGAAATTTGCAGATTTTTGCAATCCCTTGATGAAATTTCTCGTTTTTGCATGATCTTTTGACGAAATTTGCAATTTCTTTCATGATATCGGACGAAATTTGCAGGGTTTTTCATGATCTTTTGACGAAATGTGTGTTTATTTCACGATCTTTTGACGAAATGTGTGTTTATTTCACGATCTTTTGACGAAATGTGTGTTTATTTCACGATCTTTTGACGAAATGTGTGTTTATTTCACGATCTTTTGACGAAATTTGCATTTATTTCACAACCTTTTGACGAAATTTGCCCCCCCCTGATCTTTTGACAAAATTTGTGGTCCCCCCCCCCCCCCCGATCTTTTGATGAAATTTGTGGGTTTTTCCCCTGATCTTTTGATGAAATTTGTGTTTTTTTCCCCGATCTTTTGATGAAATTTGTGTTTTTCCCCCCGATCTTTTGATGAAATGTGTTTTTTTCAACGATCTTTTGATGAAATGTGTTTTTTTCTCCAATCTTTCGATGAAATTTGTGGTTTTTTTTCCCAATCTTTTGATGAAATTGGCAGTTTTTTCCCAATGTTTTGATGAAATTTGCAGTTTTATCTCAATCTTTTAATTAAATTTGCAGGTTGTTTCATCATCTTTTGACAAATTTTGCGGGTTTTTTCACAATCTTTTGATGAAATTTATGGGGGTTTTCATGATCTTTTGACAAAATTTGCAGTTTTTTCATGATCTTTAACTGTAATTTGCAGTTTTTGTTGTGATCTTTTGACGAAATTTGTGGGGTTTTTTTCTGATCTTTTGACGAAATTTGAGTTTTTTCTGCAATTCATTGATGAAATTGGCAACTTTTCTGCAAACTAGGGATGCACCGGATATTGATTTTGCCAGATATCGGATACCTGAAATTCCTTTGCCTGCTGGATTTGGATATCCGGCACTAGATATGTTTTAGTTATATGGTGAATTATTTTTTTATATAATGCCATCTCAGAACAATAAATTATAATCATGTTTCCCACATCATTAAAACATTTTAAATGTATAGAAATATAATTTACAAAAACTATGTCTCTTTGAATATCAGGGCTTGAAATTCAAATTTTCCCAGGAGGGGAGTTTCCTACCCAATATTTATAAATGCAGGGAGTTTAATAGTTAGAAAGGGAAAAAACTCTTTAAACCCCGTTTTTTTTTATGTGCCACTTAAAGAATTACATTTATACAGACATGACAAAATACCCTTGAAATAATTTAAAATAGCAACTCAAGATGATTATCCAAAATTTTTATTTTTTATTAAAACAAAGGAACAGAATCAAGCTTTATATACACCATGTCAATTTTTCAACTTTCACCTAATGTTATGGGCAATTAAGAATTGGGTTGCTAAATGAATTACTTAATTTAGATTTTATTCCATTTTGCATGCTTTAGCCTCTTTCATAAGTTACACTTTTGACAAACAGCAAACAGCACCTTTTATAACTTTAGAAATTATTGGAAACACATGGTTATGCTCTCTTAAAAAATTTTAGAAAACTTTGCAAAATCTGATGTGCATTAATTTTTAACTTACTTGCATGAATAATGCATATCGGTGATTGTATTGTCAATATCCTATGGTGATTGTATTGTCAATATCCTATGGTGATTGTATATTACTTCAGAACAAACTTGTTTTATTATATCCTTAATGGAATTATAGTCAAAACTGCAATCCCTGGTATTTTTGTTAATTGAACTATGTTCTATGCAATGGAATTTTAAATCCATATTCAAAGTTTGAAAAGGGAATAGTCAATTGATTTCTTCTATTACACGAGAAAAGGTTGATTTCAAAAAGTCATGTCTTAATTTTTGTGAATTGCAAGTATCAACTAGTTTGTTGTTTCTAAATAGTTTCCTTGAAATTTTTTCTTCATGTGCACCACAAGATCTAATCTCATTTTATTTAATGGTGACTCCAGGCCACTTTGGTAGGGCTCAGTCTCCGGTGGTTGTTACTGTCCATTTAGTTATTTCCTTTTTTGGGCAAAGGAAATAAAAATCGCATAATATGTAAAAAAAATATCACAGATTTCATCAATCATGGCAGAAAAAAAATCAAAAAATTTGTCGTTCTGTGAATTGCAAGAATCAACTATTTTGTTGTTTCTATACATGTTTTTTTTAAGTTTACCCAATTTTTTTTTCTTCTTGTGCACCACAAGTGTAATCTCATTTTGTTTAGTGCTGACTATTGGCTAATTTTGTAGAGCTCAGTCTCTGGTGGCCATTACTGCCCTTTTAGTTATTTCCTATTTTGGGCACATGGAAAAAAACACCACAAAATACATAAATCGGTCATAGAAAAAAATATCGCTGATTTCGTCAATCATGGTGAAAAAAAATTACAAAAATTTGTTGACTGGTTGAGAGAAAAAAAATGAAGTTCATGGGAAATTGGCAGCATGAAAATCACAAAATTTGTCAATCGATCCCGAACAATATCGTGAAATTTGCCAGCCCATCACGAGCAAATATCGTGAAATTCCTCAGCCGGTCGCAAACAAAAAATGCAAAATTTGTCAATTGGTCGCGAGAAAAAAAAATTACGAAATTCACCGATCGGTACCCAGAAAAAATCATAAAATTCTTCAGTCAATCGTAGATAAAAAGCGCAAAATTTTTCAGTCAGATGCAGAAATACAAACATGAATTTTGTCAATTTGTTGTAAGAAGAAACTGTGAAATCTGTCGATTGATAGCAGAAAATATCACGAAATTTGTCAATTGGTCCCGAGACTTGATCATCATTTTATAAAGAAACATTTTCGGAAAATAGTATTTTGGAAACAGGAGCCTCCTGCCCACAATATTTTTTAGGGCACGAATCCTGCCATCCCATCTCAAAATTCAAGCTCTGTATCTGCCATTCAAGCCCTTTATAATGTATATTAATAATGTTGTATAACAAATGTAATTTAAACATTAAAATATTCTGTTTATTTGTACAATGAAATGCTGATAATTGCTAATTGATTTGGATATGGGATTGACTATATATTGATAATTGATAATAATTAATTTGTACAATTAAATGCTGATAAATTGTACAACACATTTTAACCAATTAATATGCCTATAATTGTAGAATATTTTCACAAAGAAATACTTTCTTTTTGTAATTTAAACATAAAATATCTACTAATATACCTATTATTTAAAGAGTTATTTTCTCCAAACACAGTTTAGCTTATATGAGTTTTTTCTGTTTTAATTATTTAATACTGTTTTGCTGTAAGTCAGTTTTATTTTAAGTTAAATTACTTTGATATTTATAAGTAAAAAGAAAATTAATTTTAATTTTAAATATTTATAATGAAGTTACAAAAATAACTAGTTGGAAGTGCCAATCCTAAAACTTTCTTCTATTTCATACATCTTAATATTTCAAAAAGTAATTCCAAATGTTAATACTTCAATATTATTAGTTCAATATTGTACCGATTTTGATCTAAAATTTCTGCTCCAGTCAATTAATCAGAATAAGAATAAGTTAATCTCGATCATGATATTTATTAAAATCAATAATTTTTTCATTATTCTGATGTACATCAGCTGTTTGTGAATAGCCAGCTTAGCAGGATGTGAAGTTCCTGTCACTTCACGAGCCGCCAATATACAGTACCAAAAAACTGAAAAATCAAGAAAATTTTACAAAAATTACTGTTACAGTGCCACTTTCTGGCAGAATATTTCCCAATTCAAGGAGAAACAGCTGGCCATAGCCAAAAATATACACACAAAATTGGTTCAATTCTATGCTTAGCTTCATATACTTTTTGATGTTAAAATAATGAAAATTACACAAAAATCGCTATTATAGTGCCCCCTTCCAGCAGAATATTTTTAAATTGAAGCAGCACTTGTTAACCAGAGCCAAAAACACACCTCCAAAAATTGGTTCAATTCTATGCATAACTTCATACACTTTTCGATGGTACAAGAATGAAAGTGGCACAAAAATCAATATTACAGCACCTCTTTCTGGCAGAATATTTCCAATTTAAAAGAGAATCTGCTGGACATAGCCAAAAACATACAAAAAAATTTGGTTCGATTCTATGCATAACTTCATACACTTTTTGATGGTACAATAATGAAAATGGCACAAAAATCACAATTACAGTGCCCCCCTTCTGGCAAAATGCTTCCATATTGAAGAAGTACCTGCTGGCCACAGCCAAAAACATACACAAAAAATTTGGTTCAATTCTATGCATAACTTCATACACTTTTTGATGGTACAATAATGAAAATGGCACAAAAAAATGCAATTACAGCACCCCCTTCCAGTGAAATGTTTCCATATTGAAGAAGGGACAGCTGACTATAGCCAAAAACATTGGTTCAATTCTATTTATAACTTCATACTTTTTGATGGTACAATGGCGACACACGAACAGACAGACATTTTGTATAAGCACGTTTTGGGATATCTGACCCCTAAAACGTCTGAATCCATCGGAAATTGAAAAAATTTCAATTACAATACCTTCTATTGAAGACAGAAAAAAGTAAAAATAGGCGTGCTTAATTGTTAAACTTAAAAGAAAGAAAATTAATAAAGTCATACTTTAATAAGCAACTTCAAATTTTGTTTTACATTCTGAAAGAAGGTATAGTTTTCCAAAAGATGTAAACAAATTCTTAAATCTATCTATACTAATATTATAAAGAAGTAAAAATTGTTTGTATGTTAGTGGTAATCTCTGGAGCTACCGAACCAATTTCAAAAGTAATGGTATCAAAACGATGGTGTTAGTCCAACTTAGAACATAGGCTATATTTTATGTCGGTGCCACTACAACAAAGCGGGTACAAGAGCAAAAAACATTCTAAAAATGCAATTTTTGTGTTATGGAAGGGCCTAGAATTATGAAATTTGGAATGGTAGTTACTTATAAGATATAAATGATATCTAAGAACATTTTCTAAACAATTCGAAATTTAAAAGGGGTGAAAATTTGAAAAAGTGTTCTAAAAATTTTCGAAATGGTGGTTTCTACACAATCTCAGGAAATACCAAACCAATTTTAAAAATAATGGTGTCAAAATGATGATGACAACCCTTGCTCCAAGATAGGCTATATTTTATGTCGGTGCCACTACCGCAAAGGGGATGCAGGAGCAAAAAACGTTCTAAATTACGGTTTTTGCATTACTGAAGGGCCTAGAAATATGAAATTTGAAATATTAGCTACTTATTAGATATAAAGGATTTCTAAGAACAGTTCTTAAAAAATTCGAAATTAAAAAGGGGTGAAAATGTGCGAAAAGCATTCTAAAAAATGTTCTAACTGGGGGTTTCTACACAATCTCAGGAAATACCAAACCGATTAAAAAAATAATGGTGTCAAAATGATGGTGACAACCCTTCTTCTAACATAGGCTATGTTTTATGTTGGTGCCAGTACCCCAAAGGGGGTGCAGGAGCGAAAAACATTCTAAATTACGGTTTTTGCGTTACTGAAGGGCGTAAAAATTTGAAATATTAGTTACTTATTAGATATAAAGGATTTCTAAGAACAGTTCTTTAAAAATGCAATTTTTGCGTTACCGAAGGGCCTAGAAATATGAAATATTAGTTACTTATTAGATATAAAGGATTTCCAAGAACTGTTCTTAAAAAATTCAAAATTTAAAAAAGGGGTGATAATGCATGAAGAGAGTTCTAAAAAACATTCCAAATGATGATTTCTATTCAATTTTGGGAAATATCAAATCGATTTCAAAAGTAATGGTTGCAAACTGATGGTGAAAGACCTTGCTCTAACATGGTTCTGTTTTATGTTTGTATCACTACCACCTTGGGATTGCAGGAGAAAAAAAAACGTTCTAAATTGCGATTTTGTGTTATGGAAGGGCATAGAATCATGAAATTTGGAATGGTAGTTACTTATAAGATATTAACAATCTCTAAGAACATTTCCTAAAAAAAAAAAAAAAATCAAAATTTAAAAATGGTGAAAATGCACGAAAAGCATTGAAAAACATTCTAAATTATGATTTCTATGCAACCTCAGGAAGTACTGAACCGATTTCAAATATAACGGTGTAAAATGATTGTGACAGCTCTTGCTCCAAGTTAGGCTATATTTTATGTCTGTTTTCACTACTCCAGAGGAGATGCAGGAACTAAAAACGTTCTAAAAATGCGATTTTTGAATTATGGAAGGACCTAGATTCATGAAATTTTGCATGGTATATATTTATTACATATAAATGATCTATCGTATAAAAAGCGTTCTAAAAATATTCTAAATGCCGATTTGCGAGAAATCTCAGGAAGAATCAAACTTATTTCAAAAGTAATGGTAGGCAAATTTATGTTGACAGCCTCTGCTCTAACATAGACGCTATTTCATGTCGGTGTCACTATCACCTGGAGGCTGCAGGAGTAAAAACCGTTCTAAATTTCGGTTTTTGTGATCGGTAGGGGCTAGCAACTTGAAATTAGGTAAGGTACATATTTATTAGTGTAAATGATCTTTAAGAAGAGTTTTGAAAAAATTGGAAATTAAAAAGGGGTGAAAATGTGCAAAAAGTGTCCTAAAAACGTTATAAAAGCGTTCTAAATTGCGATTTCTACTCAATCTCAGGAAATACCAAACCCATTTCAAAAGTAATGGTTGCAAATTGATGGTGACAGTCCCTGCTCCAACATAGGCAGGGCCGGCCCAAGGCGTGTGCGAAGTGTGGTACCGCACGGGACACTGAGCCGGAGTTGTGCCAACCAGATGAAAATGCGCCTACAAGAACAACAATAAAAATGATTTTATATTCGGCATTTTTTTTTCTATTACATTTTCTATAGGTGGCCAGCGGCCGGCTCGGGAAAGGATTCTTAGTTTTGCTTAAAAAAGAATTTAAGGGCATTGAATTTTCGCATGCAGACAGCGGTTTCTGTTATTTTCTGTTCTGTTATCTTTATCTATTCCCCAGGGAGTCAGAGACTGGCCCCCAGATAACGGGTAAAAAGAAACCATTAAGAGCTTGAAGGTGCAGAAATTTAAAAACGAAAAACAGACGTCTTTGAAAAAGTTTTTTCTACCATTGTTTTCTGGATATGAGCTCACGTTCTTCTGCTAATAGTCAATAATGTTGGTGTCAGAACTTTTGCTGAAAATAAAAAATGAAAAAAAGGGCATGTAACCAAAAATGTGTATGCAAATAATACTTATTAAAATGACCACAGTATCGAGATAATACGATTCGGTCGCTCACTAATTATTTTATTAAACTGCTGTATTTCATAGGTAGAAATGAATCAAACCAAAACATTTTCAAGTATCTTGATTCATTTATTTATTTCGTTTAAATGAGTAATTTTCATGCAAATGTGAAACACAGTAGAATATTTAAAGTTGTAATGCAAACTCGTAGCATTTGAAAGTTGTCAGTTCTTGAAATTACGAAGAACGTTACACCCTAACCTGAGAGCGACGAACAAGGGCACGACTATCCCTATATTATGCCCTAGTGCATGGATCAAAGATTCATATAGGACAGCCTGTAACATGCTTTTAGCCTCAATTTCTACTAAAAAAAAAAAAAAAACGGCTTGAGGGGTGTATTTTAGAGTTGAGAGCCTGGGCTTGCAATGATGCTCTTTTGGGCTTGCGATAACAGGCAACAGAGCTCTGATCAGAACCAGTGTGTCTTTCAGGTACATGTCATGGAAGGTAGCCCCCCCCCCCCCCCCCCCACACACACACCTGGGAAAATTTTCGAGCAACAGTACAACTCTTAGTGTTTAATTATTCCAATATTCATCATCTTAAATGGAAGAGGGAGGTGGGCGGAGCACCCTGACGAAAAAGAGATTAAACTATTTCGAATCATACTACAGACACACATTTGTTGCAAAATCTTCCCACTTCATAGGTATTTCATCTAGCCTGTGCCCAAGCTATATTCTTTGAATTTATGTATTGGCTCAGTTTTCCAAAACACGGTCTGAAAGGAACAATGTGTGGAAAGGCAGTAAAAAATAACATCAGAAATATATATAATTGCGTTATAATGATGCACTCTTTCATTCATCAGAAATTCTTTATTAGTGGAATATAGTCTTTGGCCATTACACAATAAATATTTAGCAATGCTGGAATTTACATAACTGAAATTTTAAGCAAATATTATTAATTTTAAAATAAAAATTGCTGTAAATTTAACTAAAATAAAATAAATAAAATACTTTTTTGGAATCAGATTATGTATGAGTCAAACTTTGTCTAAACCTAAAGGGAATTAATTCTATTCAATATTACAGAGATTCTTCATTATTTTGTGAAATAATTTGCATCTTACATACTGGAAGAAAGAAATCTACTTAGGGATAAGATTTCTTTGGTAATTGTATATTTTATTTATCGTTTGTATTGTTAGGTATTGTGGTTTCTGTCTTTTGGTAATAACATTGTGCTAAGCTTTTTTTTATAATACTTACAGACTTATGCCCAAGTGCAATTTCTCTCTTAGTGATTTATTATTTAAAATTAAGCGAAAAAAGTAAATTTTAGACCCCTTTTTTAAAAAATCATCAATGATAACTAATTTTTTTTTCAAAAGTGTGGAGCAAAGCCCCTTTCTCCTCCCCCCCCCCTTTATACGACACCACACATACACCGGCGCCCATGACATGTACTGTATTATTTATAAATCTAATAAAAACAGAAGTTGTGTAGAATTACTTTACCTTGATTTCTCAGCAACAGGAGCCAAGAGCTCTAACGAAATGGATAAATCGACGTAAGCTTGACAATGCAAGATTGTGAAACAACTGAAGACTATTTTTTTAAAAAAATTAATTTATCTGCATATAAATTTTATTTTGTAATAAGATAAATTGGTTTTTCTGATTCTTGAGAAAATCTTTCATTTAATACATTTATTGTTAAATAACTTTCTTTTTTCTTTCAGTGTCCGCTTTGTTGTTGCTGTTTTTTTATGACGTCCTACACAAATACTCTATTATTTAGCTGGATTCATATAATTATAATGACACTTTCTTTATCCAAATTCAGTGCGACACTAAGACGTAAATTCAGAATACTTAAAAATGTAGCTTTCCTTAGGATTTTTTGTTTAATTCTAACGTGAGCGCCAGTAGCACAAAATCCAAATTGGCAATTTTTTTTTTTTTTTTGGGGGGGGGGGGATTTTTCACTAAGCGCATTCCTTATTATTGTAAATACAACTCTTATTCTCAATCTTAGTTTTATCTTAATGTTTAATTATTTTTAGGTTACTTAAAACATATATAATTACTAGTTACTTTCTTCTATGTTTATATGAAGAAACTATTGCACTTGTGAAAATTTTCGAATTCCAGTTTTCGACGGATTTACACGTTTTAGGGTTCAGAGATCCCGAAAAACATGTTTTTACAAAATGTCTGTCTGTGTGTTTATATGTGACACAAATTTTGTGGGCACTCTATCTCAAGAACTAACGAACAAAATTTAATAAAAGTTTAGATTCAGCTAGTCTCTGGTATAAATGGGTGCTGATTATTTTTTGTGAAAATTTCCCAGCAGGTGGTGCTGCTATGCTGCATTATTCATGATTTCCACAATAGCGATATCTCTAGAACTAAAGCACAGAATTTCAGATTCAGTTAGTCCTGGAAATAATTTAGCGCTGATAATGTATTGGTATAAATCCCCCTATAGGTGGTGCTGCTACACTGTTAAAAATTTTCTGTCCAGTCATTTGACCGTTTTTATCAAAAATGGTTACACGGCCGTAATTTAACACTACTCTGAACATATTGGCCATTTTATGGCCAGAATAGTTAAGTTACAGTTATGAAACCGTTTTTTCAAAAAATGGTCGAATGACTGGACAGTTTGTGGCAAATTTTTAACAGTGTAATACTACATTATTCATGATTATCGCAATAGCTCTATCTCAAGAACTAATGCACGAATTTTCAAACTTCAGATTAAGTTAGTTCCTGATATAAATTAGTGCTGTTTAGTTTTGGTGTAAATCGCCCAACAGGTGGTGCTACTATGCTACATTTTTCACTTCCGCAATAGCTGTAATTCAAGAACTAATGCATGAATTTTCATCAAACTTTAGATTCAGTTAGTCCCTGATATAAATTGATCCTGATAAGTTTTTGGTGTAAATTGCCCAACAGGTGCCACTTCTATGCAGAACTTTTCACCATTTCCCCAATAGCTCTATCTCAAAAGCTAATGCACGGATTTTTATAAAACTTCAAATTCAATTAAAGTTTACATAAGTTGTTGCTGATTAGATTTTGGAGTAAATCACCTAACCAGTGGCGCTGTTATGCTGCATTTTCCAGGAAGTATTAACATGTATGAGATAGAAGAAAGTTTTGGGATTGCCACATCCGACGAGTTTTTTTTTTTTTTTTTGGTAAATATCATTACAGAGAAAGAAAATTTTGTTTTAAAAGAAGAGACAGGGAACCATTCCAAAAAGGAAAAAAAAGAATAAGAATATTTATGTTTCCTGGATTAACTGAAGAGAAAACTGGATTTTCCAGTTTTTCAAAAGTTTTAAGTTAAGAGAGACCTGTACGAAATTCTATATTTAAATATGAAATTTATTCATACTTCTTATGTAACTAAATAACGAGACAAGATTACAGTTTTCATCTTTCATAATTGCTATTTACTAGTAGTTCCACTTCTTTAATTGTAGTATTCCAAACAATATTCTTCTTAAAAAAATTATTAATTAATTAATTTATTATTGTTATTTTTGTCCATTACCGTGCTGTGTTTTGTGTTTTACTTTTGGTTCGTAATGTTACACAATAAGACTGTTAATTATTGTAAAATTGAAATTTCCCGTATGAGACTTGCTTTTACAGTTTACCAACAGACTTAGATAAAATGTGAAATTGTCTGCAAACTCAAATAATTTCTTTAAAATATTCTGCAGAAAAACGCCACGCCCCTCCTAAGTCCTATATTGCTGCTAACAGCAAAAAAGTGAAAAATTCCTCTTTCCAATCCCTCACATTACCTTACATGCTCTCAAACCTCCCCCCCCTCCAGTTTTCTGAATTAGACTTTATTGAAAAGAGGATAATGTTTACTAAGATATTAAAACCGAATTCCCTTTCGAATGTAAAAAAATCACTGCAAATCGCAGAGAAATGCTAAACAAGCGCATAAACATTCGCTAAAATTTCCAACCAAATAAACTTTATTTAAAAGAGATCAACATTTAACATTTACTTTTCAACACAAAATTTATTTTTAATCTGTTAAATTAATCTGGAAAGACTAAAATAAGCTGCAGCACCTGCTTCGGTGCTGCACTGTTCCTGCTACCGGCCCTGGCAAAAAAAAAAAAAGCATTGTACCTGCCGTTCTGGCATAAGCCCCGCACTTCCAATATTTTTAAGTTTTAAAAATATATATGCCATGGCGCTTCTTCCATCGTGCATGGCAAATAATTTCTAGATAGCTTTCTTTTATCTGCACACCTTCTCACAAGTCTGCGACAGGCCTCGCACAGATTCTCCGCCTGGGGTCTTAATAATTTTTTTTATGAAAAATTTGTTAAAAAAAAAAAAAAAAAACCCATCAGAACTGTCTGCAAACTTTGAAAATTTTCTGCAAACGGCGTTCGCGTGTTCGTCTATGTTATCTGACTCTGTTTACCAAACATAAATTCAAAGATTAAATTAAATTTAGAAACTTTTATGTGCTCTTGAAACACTTTAAATTAATATCTTAAATCCTTAGTAATAGTATGTTGTATAAAAATTACGAGGGTGCCCTGGTGGGTGCCAAAATGTCCTTGGGCCGGCCCTGAACATAGGGAACATTTTATGTTACTGTCGACACCATCTGGGGGCACAAGAGCAAAACATGTTCTAATTTGCGTTTTTTTTCGCACAACTGAGGGGTCTAACATTTTGAAATATGGCACAGTATTTACTTACAAGATGCAACTGCTTACGAACAGTCAAAAGAAAATTCCAAATTTAAAAGGATGAAGTGAGCGAAAAGCGTTCTAAATTACAATTTTTATGCAATCTTATTGAATACCAAACCTATTTAAAAAATAATGGTGCCAAATTGTTGGTGATAGAACCTGCTCAAACATAAGCTATATTTTATGTATGTGCCACTACCACCAGAGGGTTGCAGGAGAAAAAAACTTTCTAAATTGCAATTTCTGTCATACTGAAGAGCCTAGAAACTTTAAATATAGCATGGTAGTTACTTATAAAATATAAATGCCCTCGAAGGACTGTCGAAAATAAATTCGAATTAAAAAGTCCTTCCGGCCAGTGCCGGGAGGAAGAGGTAGCTTTCATATTTCTTATTTTAAAAAAGCCAACTTATACTATTCAAACACACGAAGCTCAATTAAGTGGAAACCGAATGTAGGAGATTCAATACTAATTTTTATCAATACTAAATCATTATGAATGAGAATTTCGCAAAATTAGTCAGCTTTATCCAAGCTGCTTTTATTTAAAGTGACTTATATTTCGCTGCCAAATTCGGCAATCTCTTAAAGTGCCTGCCATTTTAAGACAACATGGTGGATGAGGCTAACCAGTGAACTTGGTCGAGACCTTAGTAATTGCTGTGCACATGCTCACTCACATCGGAATCGGTTGATACATACAAGTGCTGTCGCAGGCAAAAAATCAGATTTTTCAAAATGTCACCCACGTTAGAAATTGAAACTGATATATCTGAGCCATTTTTTAAGATAAAGACAAACAAAAAATGCTCCTGAATCCTTATATCAAGGTCAAATACTTAAGAAAGAAACCTTTTTCAATTTCTAATTTTTTTGCACCTCACTTTAAATATATATTTTTTTAATTTAATGGCCGCCATTTTGAAACAAGATGGCTGATGAAGCTGGCCAGCGAACTTGGTCGAGATATTGATGTATACTATCCACATGCCTTCTTCCATCGAAATAGGCGAATACGTGTGGTATCGCGAGACAAATACAAGATCGTTTCAAAGTGTTAGCCATGATAGAAATTCAAAGTGTTATAATTCAACCACTTTTTAAGATATAAACAAAAGAACAAATTTTCAGAAACAAAAACTGCTCCAGAATCTTTGTATCAAGGCCAAACACATAAAAAAAATCTTTTTCATTTTCCAATTTTTTAATACCTCATTTTAAATTTTAAATTACATTTTTTTTTTAAATGGCAACCTTTTTGAAACAAGATGGTGAATGAAGCTGGCCAACAAACTCGGTCGAAACATTGGTATGTACTATGTACAGACCAAGTTACATTCAAATCGGTTCATAAATACGCCTGTTATCGCGTGACAAAAATCAGGGAGTTTCAAAATGTCAGCCACGCTAGAAATTCAAAATGCTATAACTCAGCCATTTTTTAAGATATAGACGAAACAAAAACTGCTCCCGAATCTCTTTATCGAGGTCAAACACGTAAGAAAGAATATTTTTTCAATTTTCAATTTTTTGGTACCACATTTCAAATTTAAATTTTTTTTTTTATTTTAAATGGCCGCCATTTTTAAACAAAATGGCGGATGAAGCTGGCCAACGAACTCGGTCGAGACATTGGTCTGTACTATGTATAAACGAAGTTACATCCAAATCGGTTCATAAATACGCCTTTTATCGTGTGACAAAATTCAGGACGTTTCAAAATGTCAGCTTCGCTAGAAATTCAAAATGCTATAACTCAGCCATTTTTTAAGATATAGACGAAACAAAAACTGCTACGGAGTCTTTGTATAAAGGTCAAATACATAAGAAAAAAATATTTTTCCATTTTTAATTTTTTGGTACCACATTTTAAATTTTAAATTTTTTTAAAATTTTTAAATGGCCGCCATTTTGAATCAAAATGGCGGATGAAGCTGGCCAACGAACTCGGTCGAGACATCGGTATGTACTATGTACACACCGAATTACATCCAAATCGGTTCATAAATACGAGAGTTACAGTGTGACATAGGTCAGATATATATATATATATATATATATATCAATTTTGAACGGAGGGTGGTTTCGGGGTCTGGGGGTCATGATCGATGACAATATACCAAAATTTTTTGAAATCGCTTTCCTCCGAACGGCTGCAATAGGTAGCTTTTTGTAAAGAAAGCTACGTAAAAGAGGTGAAGCGAAGGGTGGGTTCCAAAAGTGTTCTAAAAAAGTCCTAAATTACGATTTCTATGCAATTTCAGGGAATATAAACCGATTATAAAAGTAATAATTGTGAATCAATGGTAACAGTCTCCGATTCTACACAGGCTATATTTTATGCGGATGATTCTACCACCTGGGGTTCATAGGAACAACAAACGTTCTAAAAAAGGCCTTTAAAAGCTTTCTAAATTACGTTTCTGTGGAATATTAGGAAATAATAAACCAATTTCAAAATTAATGTTGGAAAATTAATGGTGACAGTTCCTATTTCAACATAGCCCTTTATGTTGAGAGAGGAGGTAAGACTTGGAATTTGACATGATGGTTAATTTTAAGACGTAAGAAGACGGTTTCTAAAAAATTCAAAACTTCTAATGAATACTGAAATAAGCATATTAATTGAGCATAAAAGTTTCAAAATATTTTCTAAATTATCATTTATTTAGTTTTATTTCTTTTTATTAATTTAAATCTAATTTTTGCCTAATGCAGTGTAATAATGAAGTTTAGTCAAACTATGTTTTAAATATTAATTTTTGAATTATTCCTAAAAGTATAATTTCTTTTAATAAAAATTAGACATATAAATATCATTTGGCATATTTCAAATATTACGCGAGAAAAGCCGCGGGGTTTGCTAGTTTATTATAAAGTGTTCAAATATCAATGTTAGGAAAGCTCGCAATTCTTTAAACTTTCGAGGATTACCTTTTACTTATGAATAGTGAACTTACTTTCATATTTTGCATTATAAAAAAAAGTTGTTCAGCATTGTTTGGGTGTAATGAATTTCTCTTATCCTTATACATTCGCTTTTCTGTGCTCTGCCGGATATCCGGTGATTGTGACTCGGATATCTGATGGTATTTCGGATATTGAAAAATCAGCCGGATATCAGATATTTGCCGGATATTGTTACATCCCTACTGCAAACGATAGACAAAATTTATTTTTTTCGGTGACCAGTTGTCGAAATTTGCAATAGTTTTTATGTCCAAATTTTTGGATTGATGACAGATTTTAAAAATTTTTTTGGAAATGAATGCCTTAAATTTTTGGAAAATTTGGAACAGAATCACCACTATGTATAATACAATACAAAGACTAAGAATATATAACATTCTCACTTACTTCAATATTTAGAAATGAGTATTTCTTAGGTATTAAAATTTAAATTGAGATTTAATTTAAAAACAAATCTGCCTTAATTTTTGATAAAAAGATTATTAAGCACTTACATGAGTTTTGCTAAAAATGAAGTCGAATATTTAATTTATCATTTAATATGACAACATTTATGTTTTGTTTAAAAATAAAATGTCATTTCTAAAATCACTAGCCAAAATAACACTTAAAGCATAGGTTAAAAATCCCTGCCGGCCCGACCTATGGACAGAGGTAGATTTCAAAGTTAAGTATACTAATTTCACCAACAAAAACTAAATCATTATTAGATATAAATCCACTTTAACAGTTTTATCTGTCTGCTTTTGACGAGTTTTTATTTCCTTTTTATAAAATAGCTGGTTTTATCAGAATCATGTTAAG
This sequence comes from Maratus speciosus, assembly GCA_963932465.1. NCBI lineage: Eukaryota > Metazoa > Arthropoda > Arachnida > Araneae > Salticidae > Maratus > Maratus speciosus. Next base: position 257,947,395 of record OZ010787.1, read on the forward strand.
GCGATATTAAAAAAATATTTTTCCATACTCAACAACTCGAAATTTTCTGGCACATTTTCAGATTCATTTTTAATAATAAAGAAAAAAAAAATATATATGAAACATGCTGACGTGATTTTTGAAAAGATTTATAAGCGACCTGCGTTTTTATTTTTCTTTCAATTAATTAAAACTTGATTAATAAACTATTATTTTCTCAGTAGGCCAATATTTTTTGTTTCTAACGCAATCGCTTCAGGAAACTCTGTTCAAAATGCCCACTTTGACATCATTTTTTGAAATATATTCTGGCTCTATCAAAAAATCGATCATTACTGTACATTATATAGTTTCTGAATAAGAGAATCTAGCAATTGGATGCGTTTGAGAGCAAAAATGAATTTAAAAATGAGTAAGAAAATAGACAGTTTGGATTTGAATGCACCCTTAATAAGATGATTTTTTTCTTCAACCGCTATGTATTTTTAATTAGTTTTTGCTGTAAGAATTGGCCCTATCAAAAACTTGTCTATATAAATGTTGAAGACAATATTAAGACGATATATGATAAATTCATGGAGATTTTATATCTTGTGAATTGACGGAGTTATGAAATTTTTTCTTCTTCAAACCCCCCCCCCCCTTTTTTGTTTTCGTTTTTGATTTTTTTTTTTTTGTGGTAAGAACTGGTCCTATCAAAAACTTGTGAATATAAAAGTTGTAGATAATATTAAGGAGATGTATAATAAAATTATTGGATTTGATATCTTGAGAATTGACGAAGTAAGGAATTTTTTTTTCCTAAAAACCCTATTTTTTGCACCTCTTGAGCCTATTTTAAATTTTATCAAAAATCTGTGATGCATGAATTTTTTAGAAGTAATAAAAACTTTAAACTGATTTGATATGTACAAAAATTACGAAGTTATGGGGTTTATTCGGTTTTCACAAAACCCCTCCCTATTTCCATCCCCTTTGTCCGCTTTTGCCCATTAACGAACTTGACCGAGATTTTATGTATCAGTTTGGAAGAGATTTGTGCAGAATTGCGGAAGTTATCGTGTCCAGAAGAAAGTGATAACACAATTGCTTCGGGAAATTCCGTTCAAAATGCCCACTTTGACATCATTTTTTGAAATATATTCTACCTCTATCAAAAAATCGATCATTGCGGTACATTATATAGTTTCTGAATAAGCGAATCTACCAATTAAATGCATTTGAGAGCAAAAATGAATTTAAAAATGAGTCAGAAAATAAGCAGTTTGGATTTGAGTGTATCCTTAATGCAATGATTTTTCAAACACAATCCGCTTCAGGAAATTCGGTTCAAAATGCCCACTTTAACAGCATTTTTAAAAAATATAATCTGCCTCTATAAAAAAATCGACCATTATGGTACATTATATAGTTTCTGAGTAAGAAAACGTACCAATTGGAAGCCTTTGAGAGCAAAAATGAATTGTAAAATAAGTCAGAAAATAAACAGTTTTGATTTGTATGCACCCTTACTTAGATGATTTTTTTTTTCTTCAACCGCTATGTATTTTTAATTTGTTTTTGCTGTAAGAATTGGTCCTATCCAAAACTTGTCTATACAGATGTTGTAGACAATATTAAGAAGGTATATGATAAATTCATGGGGATTTTATATCTTTTGAATTGACGGAGTTATGGATTTTTTACTTCTTCAAACCCCCTTTTTGTTTTTGTTTTTAATTTTTTTTCTTTTGCAGTACGAATTGGTCCTATCAAAAACTTGTGAATATAAAATTTGTAGATAATATTAAGGAGATTTATAATAAAATTAATTGGAATTGATATCTTGAGAATTGACGAAGTTATGAATTTTTTTCTCCCCAAAACCCTATTTTTTGCACCCATTGAGCCCATTTTTAACTTTATCAAAAATCTGTGATACATAAAATTTTGGCCCTATTTTTAGAAGTAATAAAAACTTCAAACTGATTTGATATGTACAAAAATTAAGAAGTTATGGGGGGTTTTCGGTTTTCACAAAACCCCTCCCTATTTCCGTCCCTTTGGTCCGATTTTACCCATTAACGAACTTGACCGAGATTTTATGCCCTTTGATTTTATGTATCAGTTTGGAAGAGATTGGTGCAGAATTACAAAAGTTATCATGTCCAGAAGAAAGCGATATATATAAAGTTTTTTACTGAGGGTGGTTTTGGGTTCTAGGGGTCATGATCGGTGTAGATCTGCAAAAATTTTTTAGAAATTCCAACATAGGAACAATCCCAATAGGTAGTATTTCATACAAAATCTACCTAAAAAAAGAATTACAGTACTGCTGGTTCAGTGTATGGTTTTGTTAAGCAATGGAATGCTTTGATTATTACAGTGATATCTAAATTTGTTATAAAAATATAATTTAGCTACCTTTTAACACTATATCTCTACAAAGTATCACCTGTAAAGTGTTATTATCATCATCATCCAATAATTGAAACTTTTCTATCATATGATAAATGAATAAACTTGAAAACATGCATTCAAAAATAATTCTCATAGTGAGAGTGTCAGAAATGAATACAAAATTGGCAGTCACAGAGGTAAACATATTTATGTAGGCTCGGCATAATATATTTATTCCACTGACTGGGTTTTTAACATTGAAGCTAATTGGCATGATCTAGGGCACTAAGATTATATCCTCATTAGTCTGGATATTTTCTATTACAAACAGAAAGCTTGAAAGTATGCCATAAATAAAATTTAAAATAAAATTTTGATATGGATAAAAGGAATAATACCTCTAAAGTTTGTAGCATAGGAACACCTTCTAGAAGCATTTCATATTCTTTTCTTTTTTTGAATGCACTCTTTAAAACAATTCTTCTAAATGTTTGACGATTCTAAAGAAAAAAAGGCAATCAGAAAAGCAAAAAATAAGTTTAATAATCATAACACACAAGCTGCTACAAGTCGAGATAATAGTTTTGGCACATTATATAAATAATAATTATAATAATATTATAATGTTATACACTGGCCTCCAAAAGTTAAGGTACAGGGACTGGATGCTTTCGATTGCACATGGTTTGTCGAATATCTACCAACATTATTGACGAATTGTTCTTGAACATCTGGGATGTAAAGAACATGATTGATTTCATATTTCTCGATGAAGATTTAGTCGGCCGACAATTAGGAGGCTAATAATAAATTTAATAATAAAATAATATTTGCGATCAGCTATGCAACAGAAAATGCTGGAAATGGTTTGTCACTGCGTTAAATGACTAATTGGGTCCTGTTCAACGTTTGTGTGCATTTGTGTAAGCATATCACTCATATTCGTAAAGATGTTAACGTTTTTGTGAAAAATTAAAAAGTTTTTTTCTTTATAGCGTACAGAGTTTTCAACCAAATTTAACATAACTTTCCGAAAACCTGATAAAGAACAGTAGCAACAGTACACTTCAATTAAAACATGAATATATTGAATATTTAATGAGATATGGGCACTTGTATAAAATAATTTTTAACTGTGCATGCATGGAAGATTTCAAAATTTTTATTTCATAATTTGGTAGTCAGCTATTTAGGGCAACTTATCTAAAATGTCCAGTCAAATATCAAGAAATTTCACAAAGATAGGGACGATATAGCGAGTTGCTTTCTAAAAATAGCTTTATTATAAGGGTTTTTCCACACTTTTCAATCAACTCACTATATCTTTCTGAGTTTTCACAATATTTGACTGGACTTTTTACAGAAGTTACCCAAAATAGCTGGCTACCAAATTATGAAATAAAAATTTTGAAATCTTACATGCATGCACATTTAAAAATTATTTCATACAAGTGCCCATATCTCATCAAATATTCAATATTAACACAATTTGCATAACTACAGACATACACACATTAAAATTTTTTTGAACAATTAAAATATAATTTAAAAAATATATATAAATGTTTCGGCTATTTTCATAGCCCTCATCAGTAAACGAGCAGAGTCACAAAACAGCAAGAGCCACAGCAAATGAAAAAACAGTTAAAATCACGGTCTAAATAGGATAAAATAATCAGCAGGAACCTGGGTTGCTTCATTGATTGGCGATTCAGCTAAAACAGTCCTCCAACCCTCAAGGAAGACACGGCTAAAATATACGGGACAATTGGCTTCCACAATTCATGCTAAGGATGCACCGAGTATTCGGTATCTGTTCGGTATTCGGCCATGTTACCAAATATTCAGTTTGGCCGAATATCAAACTATTCGGTATACCGAATATTCGGCTTGGCCGAATAGCAAACTATTCGGCCTGCCGAAAATTCAGTTTTGCCAAATATCGAAATATTTGGCCCAAACAAATACTTTTAAAAACTTTTAAGACATTTTTTAAAACCTTATACAACTTCTATGTTTAACAGTCATTCAGAATAATTAGAAACAGCATAGGTGTAACTAGTGGGTGGGCCTGGCCCACCCCAGGTAGTTTCAGTGCCCACCCCAGAATTTCAAATTCAAGTGAAACTTATGACTACAACAGAGTCAAAATTTTATTTTCTAAATGTTTGAAAGGTTACACAAACAAATGTATTTCTGATTTGTGAACTAATATAATCAAAGCGCATCATGCACACGCAAAGTGTGAATGTGTGTGTGAGGGGAGGGTGCTATGTAGCCCGGAGCTAATAGAGAAATATTATCTGAAGGCTCTTTGTCACGAGGCAATGGGGAAAAGCATAAGCATGTGCTGTGGTCAGAGCCGGCAAAAAGGGGGGGGGGATGCAGGAGCCTGAGCTACATGCAACTTTTCTCTTACAAAATAACGACAAACTTGAGATTTTTTTTTTCTATTTTTATCACTACACTTCGGGTACGGAAATGACCATGGGAAGTCTAAGAAGCGATAACTAACACCTTTCAGCCAAACCAGATGTCAACTTATTTTTTTATTAATTGTCCAGAAAGAGGATCATCTTGGCAGGGGGTTTCCTTTTAGATTTTTCGCAATTTCTCTGTGACTGTATGTCTGCCTGTGGGGTAACTTTCAGTTTCTATGCCTAATTACCAGTGCACAAATAAATCCTGTACTTTAAAATACGGGAAGTGTTACTGTCATGTGGCCCTTTGCTTCGAATTTCAGACAGTATTTTCATCAAATTCTTTGATATTCTGTATAAATGGAGGTGCTTACAGGAAAAGGGTACTATGTAACCAAATTGAAATTCCGAGCAAATTGAAATGAAAGCTTTTTGATGTAAATTTTATTGTTGTTTTTAACACTTTTGAACATAGTTGTAAAGTGTTTATGAATTCAGTTTGTCTGTCTGTCTGTCTGTGCTCTAACCGGATTGTGATTTACTGGAGGGCATTCGGGGCATGTGCCCGGGCCCCCGATTTTAGAGGATCCTCAAGTTACATTATTCCAAAAAATCATATATATTAAAAGAAAAGGCTATTTTTGTCAGTTCAGTGCATCAAAAATGAATATCTGTGCATGCGTCCAAAATCTCTTCCGGGCTGTCCGATCTCTTTCACTGAAGTGAACGATTCACCATAGACAGAGAAACATGATCACATCGCAACTTTTACTCCGTGTATCATCGTCATCAGGGTAAACAGCGCATGTGCGGACACTGTGGTCCAATGGGAGTTCAGTGTGTGCACAAGACTTCCTGCCTAGATACAGATTTATTCTTAGGATCTTAGGCAATGAATAATTTATTCTCCCATGCTGTAGTCGTTAATATAGTAGCACGCACGTTGCTATCTCTAATATTATTTACTGTAAGGTGCTGCTTTGAAATAGTAAGTTTATTTGTTATTATTTATTTTATTTTGCTGTGTCCATTTCGATCTCTATTATTTTGCTCTGCTGTTTAATTTTCATAGCGAGTCCTAGGCTTATTTAGTTTAGTTATGGATCTAGCATCCTACAATCTTCGCGAAATTGAGCCGGACGGAAATTGCTTATTTAGGGCGCTGTCTGTGTTCCTGTATGATACAGAAGATCATCACCCGCGCGTACGCCACGCCATTGTAAAACATGTAGTCGGTAATTGGGATGTTTATCATCCGTTTATTGTTGGTGATCTTTCTTACGGTGTTCCTATTACTCAGGTAAACGATTACATGAATATTATGTCAAGAAACAGTACGCATGGTGGACACTTAGAATTAAATGCCGCAACCGCAATTTTTAATATTTTTCTCACAATTATCAATGCACAAAACAATAACGTCATAAATTTGGGTGTAAATGCTCGAGGCAAAATAGAAGTTAATTTATTGTATGATGGAAATGGACATGATGGTCACTATACGGTATTGCTCAAAAAGGGCAAAGAACAAATTCGGCAGGAAAAAAATTCATCTCCCTCCAAAAAACGAAAACTGCAAGAGAGAAATAAAAAGTATTATGCAGAGCAAAAAAAGGTTGAATCATCTCCTTCCAAAAAACAGAAACGGAAGGAGCAAAATAAAAAGTATTATGCTAATAGAAAAAAGGTAGAGTCAGTTTTAAAGCCATATAAAATTCAGTATAGGTGTGCCGTTTCCGACAACATTTCAAATTTATCTCCGTCCAACTTAGGTAATTTAGACAACACATGTGCTTATTGTAATGCGTTGTATTTTTCATCAGAAAAGAATTCAAATGCCTTATTTAATTTGTGTTGTTCTAACAAAAAGTTCAAACTGCCCGAATTTCAAATTATTGATGACATAAGAGATCTATTCACTGGAAATAATGACATGTCGAAAAACTTTAGGCAAAATATTAGGCAATATAATAATGCTTTATCCTTCGTGTCATTCGGTGCCAATATAAAGTTACCTCCTGGTTACGGTCCTTATTGTTTCAAAATTCTAGGTTCAGTACACCACAAAATTTCCCCTTTGTATCCAGATAATTCGACCCATGCTTCTTATGGTCAATTGCACATTTTAGACTTTTCTGAAGCAAACGAAATTAGGTTAGAAAAGGCTGAGAATAGTTCTATTAGAGAGGACATTCTTAATATAATAAATCTTAATTTAATTAAATGTAATCCATACGTTAAGTGCTATAAAACGATGCATCAAAAAATATCTGAGGAACACGAGCTAGCTTTAAAACAAAACAGAGTGCCAGTTGATTTTGTTATGCGCTTTTATCATGAACCGCTATCAGATCCTCGCCGTTACAACGAACCAACATGCTCAGAGGTTGCAGCGGTTTTTGAATCTAATGATGGTGCTCCACCATCTCATAGGTTACTGAGTAATGCAATAATAAATTTTAGTATGCATCAGTGCAGTTTGTCTGGGCTTATATTGTACAATAATAAATATGCTGGATAATGAAAAACCTATATGATTCATCGGTTCATGTCGATAAAATGGAAAAATGCTCTAAATGTACAAATAAGGTGACAAGGTACCAAGTTTTTAATGTTATTTATAAGGGGATAATCTTAGTATTTGCATTCATGCGTCCAGTGCGTTTAGCCTTGCGCATGTCTGCCTATGCTTTAATTATAGAAATGTTCAACAAATTTGGGGCTTATATTGTACAATAATAAATATGCTGGATAATGAAAAACCTATATGATTCATTGGTTCATGTCAATAAAATGGAAAAATGCTCTAAATGTACAAATAAGGTGACTAGGTACCAAGTTTTTAATGTTATTTATAAGGGGATAATCTTAGTATTTGCATTCATGCGTCCAGTGCGTTTAGCCTTATGTGTGTCTGCCTATGCTTTAATTATAGAAATGTGCAACAAATTTGGGAGCCTATGTTGTGCAATAATAAATTTTTGTTTGTTCTATGCATGTACTGCAGTTTGCCTGATCCATTTCACTTACTTTCATTTAAAGAAGGGTTAAAAATAAAATTGCGTAGTATATAAGAAAATTATTTTAGTACATGCATTAGTGCACCGGCCTGATGCATGTTTGTGTATACTCAATTCAAAGGTTCAAATAGGTCGAAGGGTTTTAAGAGATTCAATGTTGTCTACAATAAGGTAATTTTAGTAATCCATTTTCATTCATGCATGTCTTGCTTTTTTGCATGGTCTGTTTGTAAATATGTGTGACAAAAATTTTAATGTTCCCAACAAATCTTTTTTAATAACATCGAAATGGACACAAATATCTGAGTATATATGTATTGTGTATGTGTTTTTTTTTTAGTGTTTTTTTTCTTTTTCATTTTTTTTTCCAATTTTTTTGCTGATTTAGGAAATATGCCTCATGGTACATAGATACCAAGGATTTATGTGTTTTGAATACCACCATTTCAGTTCAATAACATTTTCTTTATATATTCAAACATTTAAATGTAAAATTAAGGCAAATATTAATTTTCTGAAATATAATGGTATTCAAATTTTGGATTTCTTGGCATCTCATGGGGAAACCGAATTTTTCAGCATTTTTCCTTTTTTTGTTGTTTTTCTTTTCAGTAGGCATGCTTGAATATTAGTGTTTTTTTTATAAAATCTAATCTTTTAGAAAATAAAAAGTAGGGATGGAAATGTTTGAGAAACCCCCTTAAGTTCGGTACTTTTAAGTTAGCACAGCACATAATTTTACATAATTTCCTACATTTTAGAGTCTTCTGCATACAGTAATGTTTTTTTGTTGTTTTCATGGGCGTGCAGTGCTCATACATGCATTAGCACCTGTAACATTTACATATTTAGTGTAGTTTATAGATTGATGCATGAATTTTCATACATCCAGCTTATTGTTTGTTTGTTTGTTTTGTTATTTATTTTTTTTTTTGGGGGGGGGGGGGGGGGGGGGTCGGTGGTGCACTAATGGGAAAGTCATTTTTGACTGGTGTGCTAACGAAAAAATACCCAAAATTCTAGTAATATCAATTTGTGACGATGGTTAAGTTAACTTTATGCAACTCGGTATTACTTTAAACGTTCTTATATTTCCTATATTCTTTGTGGAATACATCATAATTACAAAAAGTAATCAAGCAAGAAAAACTTTCGTAAAAACTATGACACTCACACTACAATTTTTATAATATTTTTTTATATTTTTTGGTAGCATATTCCTGTTTTCCAATTTTTCCAGGAAAAAAGTTTTTTTTACCCAAAATTTTAAACCTGTTTTCAAATAATTTGTGATAATGTTGTCATTTAAATCTATGCACAAACATCAATAGTAAAAAATAAATTTTAAAACCGTTCGTAGCAGGAAATTTTTTGAAAGACCGTCAACTTTACATGAGCATGCCTGCTGAAACATTAAAAGGGTATAGCGAGTACGGGCACTCGACCTCTTGGGTGTACATGGAACTGAGTGCAACAGTGACAGTCATTTTTATTTTCTGATTTCATCGTGTAAAATATGAATTTTGTCAAATATCGTGGAAAATATGCAAATTTCGTCGAAAGATTATGGAATAAAACACAAATTTCGTAATAGGATTGAAAAAAAAAAAACGTGATTTCATCAAAGGATCGCAGAGTAAACGTGAATTTCATTCAAAGGACTGCAGAAAAAGTGCGATTTTTGTCAAATGGTCGCAGAAAAACACTGATTTTGTCAAAGGATCGCAGAATAAATGCAAATTTCCTCAAAATGTTGCGGAATTATTCATGTTATGCACCTTCAGTGTCCCACTCCCCACTAGCTTTCCCCCCGCAGGAGGGCCTTTTTCTAAATTTTGCCGTCACACCTCATGTGACATATCGTTGCAAAGGCCTGTGAGGGGGCACTTTCCTAAATCGATATATCGGAATATCATGATATACAGATGCCGATTTATCATGATATTTAATTCTAGACATCGCCCAGCCTTTGCGGTAAGTAAACTTTTTTTCTTTAGTGCTATCAAATTGTTTGCCGTCAAGTTTTGACGGGTTCCATCTAGTAATAAACATATTTAAAATTTCAAAAATTGTTATGCTGTATACATTATAGTTTTGCACTTAAAATGTTATAGGTGGCCGCTATTATATTTGTGCCCAGGGCCCCAAAAATCTGTAAGTCGATCCCCGACTCTAACTCGCATAAATGTGCTCGGATTGCCATGCAATTGACATATGTTATTGAGGTTTACTATGGCATGTTTGGTATTGAAAATGAAGTGTATAGCATTTATAGTTCGTCTACAAGGACACTAAAAAAAGATCCGTTATATTACGGTGTATGGGAAAAAAATCATTTGCGGTGTATTTTAATGATGTTACACTATTTCAAACATACCGAAATTGATATATGTCACTGAAGTACACCAAAAGAGGCTTACTATAGAATATGGTGTGCATAGCATTCACCATTCATTTACAAGATATATAAAAAATTCAGCTACTATGCTGTCTATTAACAATAATTGCTGGAAGTGCATTTCCAGTTCTACTAAACTCCAGGTGTAACTAAACTCCAAAAAAACTTATCAACCAAAAAAACTTATCGACATTAAATTTTCAAATATAAAAATTATTAATAATATTTAAATTACTAGGAGACTCTGCCCCCTGCGAGCTATGCTAGCCCCTCGCCTCATCCCTTCCCATTCAGACTTCACAGCTTTTAAAAGCATGGTAATGTGCCCTGTTTTACAAATATTATCAGGTTATGGAAGATTGAATGATATTATTACCAACGGAAATTATCTTCTGTAATCGGGTTGCCATGCTTTTCCGTTTGAATAGGGCCGTATGAATATTCCGTTTGAATATTCGTTTACCATGGCCTCATCCACCACTGTCACGACAGCTGACGGCTGTTTTTGGTATTATACTTAAGATCAATTACTCATTTGAAAATCAGCTTCCACAAAAGAGTTAGGTTAAAAATCCTGCTGCCTCTCGGATTTTTATGATGACGCTATAGAAAATATTCTTCCTTTGGGTCCGAGGTTAGAAAACGCCATCTGGTTAGGAATAACATTCAGAACCATGGTAATGAAAGCATTGTGTTTTGAAATTTTACGCTTATATATTAATTTTATCTTTTGATCGAGTTTTAGATATTTTCAGGAACAGGTATAGCTTATCCATGAAATTTTGTCTCTATTTTATTACACCATCATGCATATTTTCATGTTATTTTTAAATTGTAAATTGTTTATTTTAATTAATAAGTAAATACGAATATGTATTTATTGAATAGTAATTTGTATAAAATTAATCGAAAGTATTTTGCGCATGATTTACCTTTATGCTGCATCAAGTAATAAATAGCAAATTTGTTTTATACAAATTTGCTAGCCGCGCTTTTTTTATACCGTGTTGTTCCAATGTGACGCCACATTAATATTGTCCAAAGAAAATCATTTTAAGTGCATAGTTTTATTATATGAAGTATTTTTTACCATTAATGCATTTCACGTGTAATGTTTTAATCATTTAAAGTTTTCGTTTCTTTTTTAATATTCACGTGCAAATATATTATTCAGTTTAAAAATGTTGGGAATATTATTATTTGAGATATTTTAAAATGACCACATTTTAACCACTAAAAGTTTTTCAGTCATAATAATTTAATTAATTTAGGCATTTTACATATGGTGATACAGTGAAACTTCCTTTAAAGGCCACCCCTATTCAAGGGCCACCTCTATTAAGGGCCAATATTTTTAGGAACGAAAAATTTTTCCATTGACATAACGTTAAATTTAGTCCTATTAGGGGCCGCACCTACTCCTCATAAAGGCCATTTTTTTCACATTTGCATTAAATCCTAAACAGGTTTATTGAATTCCTGAACCAAAAGATAAGAGTTCAATAAACAACTGCATTTGAAACAAAACAGACAGGGGAGATGGAGAGGATTTAATAACACAATGAATGACCACAAACTTTTCCACAAGTGAGACAAACAGGTGTTCCTCACACTTTGTTTGACATTTCAACCTGTAGAGGTTGGGTTGGAGGAGAAACTTGACCCTTTGTTGTAGGCACACAGAGGATAACAGGTTATCTAGAAAAACTGATACTAAAACTGCGAATGCATATTGAAGTACAATTTTTACACTAGAAATTTTATGCTCAGGCTTATGTAAAATTTAAAATTATGGCATCTACATCAAGCCAAAGAGTACATTTGGATTTGAATGACCAAAAGCTCCTAATTGTCATGATCAAGGAACATCTGCAAGAAAACGGGTTTCACAGTTTAATTGCAGCAATAATCAAATAAACAATATTGTTAAAAACAAAGAGAAATGAAAAATTTGGTCACCCCTATTCAAGGGCCACTTCTCATAAGGGCCAATTTTCAATGGGACGGTATATGGCCTTTACAGAGAGGTTTCACTGTATTTAATATTTCGGCATTTTACATATGATGTAATTTTCCCCATTAAATGCGTTTCTCATGTAATAATTAAATATTCTAAAAATTTCTTACTTTTCATAATTTACGAGATACAATTTTTATGATGTAATTTTCCCTATTTCCTATTTTTAAGAGGTGTTCATTTAATTATTATTTAAATATTTCCTTCTCTTTTTAATAGTCGCGTGTAAATATTTTTTTTATTTGAGAGAAAGTATAATTATTTACGCTGTTTTACCAATTGGCAGCAGTATAAAAAAATTACCTTTTCTAAATATAAAATATCTCTTGGAATGATGGAAATTCAAATAGAAATCTGAAAAGTATTTTTTTTTAATTACTCAAATTAAAAAAATAAATGCAGTCTGCACACCGCGAGTTTGTAATGTATATCCTCAGAAAAAATTATAAAATTCCTATGTATAGTTTTTGCTCTTATAAAACTTTTTTAAAGGAAGGATTTTGATTGAATTTAACATTAAATAGCTCTTAAAATAATTCTTTGATTTAAAAACTGCCTGCTTCAGCGTGTTTATCAAACATTTCTCTGTAATACTACAAATTGCTATATTTTTATATGCAGTAGTTGTCTTAATATAAGCAAAGAAAGACTTCCCGTCTCAAAAAATTCATTTACAGCGGCGGCGGGGACAGCATTAGTTACTTTTTTAGGGTTTCGTTCATCTAACAAAACCCTATTCGTCTCACTCCTCTGTCTGTCTGTCTGTCATAGAGCCCGTTCTCAGAAACTATATATGTAGAAGACTTGAAATTTTGCATACTTATAGCTGAACACCAGAGATCAAACGACAAATCATAAAATATTGAAAAAGTCGTAATTAATGGACGTTATTAATTAAAAAATGCCAATTAAAAATTGGAACGGGTTTCATAATTCAGCAAAAGCATCTACTTTTTGTAAACTCAGGATTTTCTCGCAGAAATGATTACAAGCAGGTGTGTTTTTAACAGTAAATATGGACTGGCGACTCTTAAGCCGCGATAACTTTTTTCTGTTCATCCTACGGATTCGAAATTAGGACCACAGGACGTTAAAAAAAAAAAAAAAAAAAAAAAAAAAAAAAAAAAAAAAAAAAAAAATAAGCTTTTAGAAATCCGAAAATTTATCTTGATCATACCATAAAAACTCTAAAAATCTTCAAAAATCGAGCAAAAAAACTTTTATTTTCGTTCTTTGAAAATGTGACAGACATCTGCTGTTTAGATTTCGTGCCATCAACGGAAATTCCAAAACAGGTGGCTTTCAACGTACCAGGGCCGAAACTAGCTTTTTTTGCACCCGGGGCAAACATGGATTTTGGTGTCCTCCCCCCAACTCTTCCACAAAGTATATTTACAAAGAGAATTTTACTAATTTTATAATAGACGACTTTTATTTTAAATATGACGATTTAAAATATGTAATCATAAAATATGTAATACTGAGCTACGTAATCTACAGTGGCTAATCCAAGGGGGAGGTCTCTCTGAACATCCAGAAAAATATTCTAAAGATCACTTTTAAAATGACATATTCAGTAGAGTCCCGATTATCCGAGTCCCGCCTAACCGAGTTTCCGCTTTCACCGAGTTATTTTCTTCTGGTGAACAGATGGCTTCCATTATTATGAAACAGCCATTATAAATGAAGTGTTAGGTGAAGATGAAAGAGCAGTCGTAAAAAGTTAGAACTCTGATTTTCTGGTTCGAATGGGAAAAAAAATGGCCATATTTTTTCTTTCTTCAAAAAAAAAAAAAAAAAATTATGGCAATTTTTTTTTTTTCCCATTCGGACCAGAAAATCAGAGTTCTAACTTTTTACGACTGCTCTTTCATCTTCACCTAACACTTCATTTATAATGGCTGTTTCATAATAACGGAAGCCATCAGTCCATGAGAAGAAAATGATCCATTCCATAGGTATAGTTCTTCATTTGGTGCCCCTTTGTTCTGGCACCCGGGGCACATGCCCCCTCTGCGCCCCCTTAGTTTCGGCCCTGCAACGTACTAGGAGATTTTATATTGTTTTTATATCGTTAATCTGAGATTTGCTTCTTTCAAACTGCAGGTCACGTGGCATGATACAGAAAACATAATTTTTATACTACGATTTTTAATACCACCTACAAAATTTTTTAAAAATTGCTTTTAGAATTTTGGTTCTTCGCAACCGGATGTAAAATCGTACGCTAATTAATAATATGTCCATTTAAAAGAAATCAGCCCACAATTTTTGGATTTATCAAAAAATCGATTTTTAAACATTGAGATAGTTTATAAGAGGTAATAACAATATTATAAAGTTAGCGTGAGGGTTGAGGTTTTGGTGAGGGAGAAGGGGGCTTTTTTTCTATTTTCTTTATCAGCTGTTTTTTTCACTTTAAATGTGGTTTTTTTCACTGAGCCTGTGTTTTTCCACTGAGCGCTCCTTTAAATATTACTTTTTAACCATTTGAAAGATAGAGATGCCTGATTTCATACCACTTTCTTCTACAATTAAAAATTTCAATTTCTTCAAACTCATTTGTCCCCATTAAAAAAGCACAGAGAGAGAGGCTTTGAGATAGTTTATAACACATAATACAAAATTTATATACTGAGAATGCGTGGAATTTGAATGGAGGGAGAGGGGGTGATTCTCTTTTTTTTTTTTCAGATCAGCTGATTTCAGATCAGCTTTTTTCAGTAAGCACTCAAATAAATATTATTTTATAACATTAAATATTTGAAAGATTGAGAAATTCCGGGGGAGGGGAGGGACCCTCTAAGGAAGACTATTGACGTGGAATTGTTAAAATTAGGAAAACTAATTAACCAAATCGCTTTTAAACTTTGACATAATTTATAACACATATTAAAAAATTTATAAAGCGAGGGTGCGTGTAATTTGGGTGTTGGGGAGGGAGGTATTTTCTCTTTTTTCTTTAGATCAGCTGTTTATTGAGTTTTGAATGCGTTGTTTCACTAAGCCGTCATATCAATATTATTTTTTAACCATAAAAATTAAAAGAGTGGGCAATTCCCGGGAGAGGGGAGGGTGCTCCAGGGAAGGGCTATTTTCTAAATTTTGAGTAAACCCCTCATGTGACATATCGTTAGATAGGTCTAGGAAAACTTATTCATATTATACACATCCGATGCCCCCCCCCCTTTTTACCCCGGGGGCACTTTTCGAAAGTTCAAGTACACCACTCATGTGACATATCGTTAGATAGGTCTATGAAAACCTTTTCATATTATAGACATCCGATGCCCCTCCCCTCTGTTGTCTCCTTCTGGGGGACACTTTTCTAAATTTTAAGGACAACCCCTCATTTGACGTATCGTTAAATAGATCTATGAAAACTTATTCATTTTATACACATCCGAAGCCTCTCCCTCCCGTTTTAAATGCAGCTTTTTGACGGTGTCCTCTTATAAATATTATTAGTGAAATATAAACAAATTAAATAGGTTAGTGGATGATTTCGGGGGGGGGGGGGGGATTCCTAAATGTAATGGTGCTGCCATTTATGTAAGGAATTAATAATTTTAAATTAGCAATTTTGATTTGTTAATTTAAGGATAAAGTGTTTTAAAAGAGATATTAAATGAAACACTCTGTGCGATCTACGATCACACTTACCCACTTGTTTTAGAATAGAGAGATTTGATATTAAAATATAAAATGTTAATAAATAATTGATCAAAGACTAATTAGAATCTGGGTATTTTAGCTCTAACACATGATAAAGTATCTCACTGCACCTTCATTGAAAAAATAAAACATACTTTGAGAAAAGGTAACATAACATGTTCTTCCACGAAGCTCTATAATTAATATCATTTGTTATAAATAAAAATTGATAGAGGCAGAAATTGGTCAAATTTAGCTTCTTTTATTTAAATTTATTTAGTTTTTATATTGCTGTAGTAATCATTGCGAAAAGAGTACATGTTTAATGCTGAACACAAGATACCGTGCTAAATCGTCATAGAATCTTTCATTAGAAAGTTGAATTTTAATTCATGAATAATAGCAATTCAGTCCATATTTCGCTATGGTGAAATACAAATGTTTTTTTAACAGTCTGTGAGATCTGAGAGATCTGTTTCTTTAGTTTTAATATCGTGTCCTGATTAAAACTCGATCTGGTTTGTTAACTATCTAAGACGGATGAAATTCTTCAATCAAACGCATATTTTACTTGCAAGTTTTATTGAATTTTAAACTGATGTTTTCAATACAAAAATGTCTTTCAGCTGCATACTTCTAAAAATATATATTTATGAATTT
The DNA here is from genome assembly GCA_963932465.1 of Maratus speciosus. NCBI lineage: Eukaryota > Metazoa > Arthropoda > Arachnida > Araneae > Salticidae > Maratus > Maratus speciosus. The sequence continues at coordinate 257,963,922 of OZ010787.1, forward strand.
TCGTAAACATTTTTTTAAAAAGGGGAATTTATAATAAACATCATAATATATTTTAATGACAATTTTTACATGTGAGCGTTTCATTCCTCTACCTTTAAAATTAAGGAGCACCGAATATTCCGTATTCAGCCTATTTGATCATACTACTGAATATTCTGCAAACTGAAAATATTGTAATGATATATTTCCCACAGACACTTATTTGGGTTTCTGTGAAATATGGTGACATGGCGAGAAATGCTGGAAATTGCCAAAATTCACATCTAAACAGTAAGCTAGACATTCCATTATTCAAAATGCAGCTGATAGCATATACCGTGTCGCTGACCAATATTCAATCATTTCTAATGATTTCGTCATATTCCTTTCAAAGTAAAGTTAATATGATGAAAATCTCTAAAATATCGTCATTACTGTTTGCGAATGAAAATTCGAGTTCAGCTTGCAGTAAGGGAATAAGTGGATTGCGGTACAGTCTACTGTACAAAAAAAAGTTGTTTTGACCGCATTATCTCTCCTGAAAGTTTGTTTAAAAAATTTAGGAACAGCTTGTACATTTACAACTTCTGAAAATGATCACCCACTCGGGTGCACTTGAAAACTTAATAGATAAATTAAAAAGAGCAATTTTTTTTTTCTGAGTTCCCACCATTTGAATAGAATGTTTTTTTATTTTAGTTCCTTTCTGACCAAAAAAAAAACTATGATTGTAAAAATTTTTTTCTAGGTCCTTAAAAATTTCTTTTCAATTTAAAAATATAAATATAAGAAAGTTCTACTCATTTATTTTCATTCACAGAAGAAGCTATAGAGTTTAACACTTTGGTAATTTAAAAAGTTAAGTTAATCCTATTTTTAAACAATAACTGAAAGCATACATTTTTTCTAGTGTAAAGTTTACTTGTAAGGTCTTGTTCATCAAAATGGAAGTATTTGTGTTAAATATGATGCAAAATTGCTTTAAAGTGTGGGGGTTAAAGTATAATACAGGTATTAATACACACACCCCTTCCCCCCCCCCACCCCCACCCCAATATGAAACCTATTTTTTTTCCACCCCTCAAAATGTTCTTTTTCTTAGTTTTAGAATTTTAAAACAAATTTAGAATTTATATTAAGATTTTTAGAAACATTTTCTGTAATTTTTTTGCTTATTCAGGCTTAAAACAAATAGTACCTGTATAAAATGGGCACACGTAAAAAAATCACAAGGGATTGGAAAAACTTTTACAGTTTAGACAAGTTTTAATTATGGAAGGTATGGCATTATCTCGGTCGGAACCACAAAATTTTTCTCAAGAGATGATTCTGTTTTTAGACAGGTTTCATTTTGACCGGTTTTACTGTATTTTATTACACAGAGGCAGGGCCGAAACTAGCCCTTTTTGCACCCGGGGCAAACATGGATTTTGGCGCCCCCTCCCTCCCTCTTCCGCAAAGTGTATTTACAAAGAGAATTTTACTAATTTTCTAATAGCCGACTTATTATAAAATTTAAAATATGTAATACTGAACTACGTAATCTACAATGGCTGATCCAAGGGGGAGGTCACGGGGGTCATAACTCCCCTCTGAAAACCAACGAAAATATTCTAAAAGATCATTTTTAAAATGAAATATACAGTTAAGAGTCCCGATTATCAGAGTCCTGCTTAACCGAGTTTCCGCTTTCACCGAGTTATTTTTTTCTGATTGACTGAGGTCTTCCATTATTATGAAACAGCCTTTATAAATGAAGTGTTAGATGAAGATGAAAGAGCAGTCGTAAAAAGTTAGAACTCTGATTTTCTGGTCAGAATGGGGAAAAAAATGACCAATTTTTTTTTTTTTTTCTTTTGCAAAAAAGATAGTTTTTTTTCCCCATTCTGACCAGAAAATCAGAGTTCTAATCTTTTACGACTGCTCTTTCATCTTCACCTAACACTTCATTTATAAAGGCTGTTTCATAACAATGGAAGACATTAGTCCATCAGAAGAAAACGATCCATTCCAAAGGTATAATCCTTCATTTGGAGCCCCTTCGTTCTGGCGCCCGGGGCACATGCCCCCTCTGTCCCCCCTTAGTTTCGGCCCTGCACAGAGGGAAATGTTTTAACATTTTGTTAATAGAAAAGAGGAATTTCGTAAGATTCAAAACAGTAATTTTTTTAAAGTTGAACTTCGAAAAATCGGATTAGTGTAGGGTTTCTGTTGAAAACAAGGATATTAAATATGAGTAAATGTGTTGGGACACCCGGACATTAAACGTAAAGCTGAAACTGTCTCGGAACGTCAGGTCATCTTAACACTTTCATCACTAGGGACAAGCTAACTTATCTTCCAGGAATATTAGCTAAAATTGATTTTCCCAAACAGAGACGACATTTCATTATTTTTTTTTTTATGTTTGTAAGGACAAACAAATCATTAGAGTGAGAAATGTTATTGATTATTATTTTTCAAAGTAAAATAAACAATTTTAAATGAATTTGTGTTTTGTTTCAATTTCAGCGCTGCGAGGAGCGGCTCAGGCTCTTAGCGCAGATGGTGGGACAAAGGCACGCCATTTCCGCGATGAATGTGTTAAAATAAAAATTAAAAGTCAGAATCGATAAAATTCTTGCCTATTAACCTTAATAATGAGTTGTTACTAGTATTAATTCAAATTTTCCATTAAATTAACGAGTTTGTTCTCAATGCGGATTTATTAGACATTTCCCTTTCCCAACATACACGCACACACAACATGTGCACGCACACACACACACAAAGAACTTATGAGTTTGGGGGCCCGGGCCCACCCCACAAAATAGTTCTAGTTACGCCTATGAGAAACAGAATCATAAATTTAAATAAGAGAATGATTTTACAATCTTTATTTGATGTTTGTTAAGTATTATGTAAGAAAATTAACCAATCACGGGGATTTTCATAGGAATTAATTATGTACAAATGCAAGTCCTTGAACATGATAGGATTTGACATCAGTATTTGGTCTCATTTGCTCAAAACCCCGCTCATATACTCATACATTTAATCCATTAGTTTATTCATTCACATTCATTCATCCTCATAGTTATTTTCATTTCATAGTTATTAGTTAAAAGAATTATTAGTAAAAGTTTCACTTTGTTTACATAATATACAATAGTAAAAATAACTTTTTCTTTTATTAAATACACTTTCGTTATTATATTTAATTGATAACTTACCATTCAATAGTTTGCTGTTCAGGTTTTACTTTATACAGTAGAAGATCTTTATAACGCAAACCTAAAAACGCAAGGTTGTGCGTTATATAGAATTTTGCATTATATGGATCACAACATTAAGTTTACCTTGTAAATATGGCCAGATATGTTGGAAACATATCAAAATACATTAGAATATCTTTATACTACATTCCTTGTTACCAAGAGTTATTCAAATTATAAATTTTTGCATAATATAGGTCAGACATTGTTAATTTTACTTTATAAACATGATCCAAATATAATTGACCAAACCATCCCTTATATTAGACATTTTCAAAAATGTTTATTGTAATAATAACATTTTTTTTCATTAAAAAGTTCTTAAATTAGGAGATAAAGTTGAACTAATGTATCAAATTTAGTCCTCTAGAGAGTAGCAATATTTTTACAATGTGGAAATGCAGGTGCTTTTGAACTGCAAAATTCATTGTTTACATCTGAGAAGTTGTGCGTTATATGGAGAATTACGTTATATAGAATTGCGTTATAAAGATCTACTGTAATAGGCTTTATTTAAGTTTATTTTACTTTGAAAGTTTATTAGCATTTTTGTTCTTTCACGGCATGACAGTCGAACACATTATCGATTACGTCTTAATCGAAGTAATCGATTCAGTTGGTTTTCCGTATGCCACCAGATGGCAGCATATCGTGAATCATCTGATTCGTCGATATTTGTTAATTATTCATGTAATCCGTGTTCACGTCACGTGATAGAACATTCTAGCGAATGGACGTTTTCCCGGCACGTGTCGTCGATCAGAGGGTATTTATACCGCGGTCGGTTCATTCAATGGCAGACGCACGCTGAGTTTTAAGCTTGTTTTGGATGTTTCAAGAAACGGTAGTGTTCTGTGTTGCCAGGGAAATGGCTTTTAGCTATTTAAATAAGTTTGTTTTGTTTTCGTTTCTTGCGTTTGTTTGAATTATGTTTACCGGTGATACCAGCTAGTTTGGTTATCCTTTTTCAAAACAGCTTGACTCAAGTTAATGTTGGTATGCAAGTCAAATCTAGTCATTTATCATCCTGTTGCATTTTTATCATTGTTTTTAACCTTTATCTGTTTTAAAAGAAATGTTATGATACTCAAGCTGAATATTCAAGTATGTGAATAATTATTTATAATAAACTGCTCATCTTCACCAGAGCTTTGTGATTATTCTACAAAACTACAATTTTATTTTAATGCTGCTCACCTCATATATTAGCTTAACCTTTCTATTTCTTCATCACTCTGGATTACGAATTAGTTTATCTTTCCAGCGAAGCTTTCACAGCATAAGTTTAATTATCTTTGAGACTCTGCCTCTTTAAACTTGTTAGATGGGTTTTACCCTAATAGAACATTGTCCAGTACATAGTCTGTTTCTTGCTAAGATTTCAAGAACAACGTTTACAATCTCTGAAAATGATTGCCCACTCGAGACACCGATCTAGGATGCATTTAAAAACTTCCTTGCTTAATCAAAGGTAGTAGAACAGTTATTCTTGCTGAGTTGCCACCATATAAATTTGAATAGATTGTTTTATTTATTTACTTTTACTTTAGTGTCTTCCTGACAGACAAATAATATATGATCCTGTACAATTTTTTCAAAATTTCTCTTTCATTTTAAAAGGTTTGCTTTAGAATTTAAGAAAATTTTATTCATTTGTTTCAATTCACAGAAGAAGTCATGAAATTAAAAACTTTATTAATTAAAAAAGTTTTATAACTATCCTCTTCTTAAAGCAGATTTTTTTCAGCATAAAGTTTACTTGAAAAAGCTCTTGATTATCAAAGTTTATATTTTAAATATAATGTAAAATTGTTTTAAAATTTAACATTTTAATGCCTTCAAACTTTGAAATATAAAAGTATTCGACAAGCCGAATATTCGGTATTCGGCCGGCCAAACATTCGGTATTCGGCCTAGCAGTTACTATTTGGCTAGCCGAATATTCGGTATTCAACCTAGCAGTTACTATTCGGCTAGCCGAACACTCGGTATTCAACCTAGCAGTTACTATTCGGCTAGCCAAACATTCGGTATTCAACATAGCAGTTACTATACGGCTAGCCGAATATTCGGTATTTGATTCGCCTGTAGGCCGAATATTCGATATTCGGCCAAAATCACTATTCGGTGCATCCCTAATTCGTGCATTCTCAAAATCGGGGACATGATCAAACTCAAATGCATGTGCAACCAATCTTGAATTCAGAGTACCTTTATTAAAAGAATTTTTATGCTCCTTGAGTCTAGCATTTAATGAGCATCCAGTCTCACTAATATAAATCGAGTTGCAACCTTTACAAGGAATTTCATAAATGACACCATTCACGTAAAACTTTGAATATTTATGTTTAAAACTACTGAAAAAATTACCAATGCGGTTCAAAGGAACATGAGCTGTCCTAACATTAACATCCTTGAGTACAGCTGAAATTTTCTCAGAAATATTAATGTAATAAGGCAAAGATATAGTTCCTATAGGATTGACATGGTGATAAGGAGTGGGATACTGGTCTGATTTGCTTGTAAGTTCTGAAATAACTCTAAGACACCAACAACATGGATAGTCATTGAGATGTAAATCATTGATTATCTTACCAATTTCAGGGATGAGATTGACCAAAAAGCAAAAAAGCTGAAAACTGCACGAACGACATTTGAACAATGGCAGTTATGAATTTCAACCGCAACAAATATAATTGCTATTAATATATAATTTAGATACAATTTAGCTTTGCGTAAATTAAAAATAAATTATTAACACGAATTAGGCAGAAATTATTTACTTATATTTTTATTTTACTGATAAGTTTATTTTACCACAGAATATTAATGTGAAATTTGCATTTTTCGGCCTTTAGACGAAATTTGCCATTTTTTAGAGATTTGTTGATGAAATTTGCCCTTTCTTAGCGATCTTTTGACGGAAGTTGCCATTTTTTCGCGATCTGTTGACAGAAGTTGCCGTTTTCCAGTGATCTTTTGACGGAAGTTGCCGTTTTTTCGCGATCTCTTGAGGAAATTTGCCGTTTTTAGCAATCTTTTGACGGAAATTGCCTTTTCATCGCAATCTTTTGACGTACCGTTTTTTCGCGATCTTTTGACGGAAATTGTCGTTTTTTCACGATCCTTTGACAAATTTGCCTTTTTTCGTGATCTTTTGACGTACCGTTTTTTCGCGATCCTTTGACGGAAATTGTCGCTTTTTCACGATCCTTTGACAAATTTGCCTTTTTTTTGCGATCCTTTGAGAAAATTGCCGTTTTTCGTGATCTTTTGACAAAATTGTCGTGTTTTAGCGATCTTTTAACAAAAATTGCAGTTTTCTCGTGAACTTTTGACGAAAATTGCCGCTTTTCGCGATCCTTTGATGAAATTGGCAATTTTCTTTGAACGATTGACGAAATTGATTTTTTTTTTTTTTTGTGACCATTTGTCTAAATTCGTGATACATTTTATGTCCGAATTTTCGGATTTATGACTGATTTTTTTTTTTAATTTTCGGAAATGACTGCCATAATTCTTGGACTTTTCGGAACAGAATCATCCCTGGCACAGCGATCGCGATGAAATAGGATAATCACCGCACGCGATAAAAGACTTCTCGTAGTTGAAGCGCTGAAATATAAGCATATTTTGATGCGGATTAAAATCATTTCATGATTCTTTTTTTTATTTAAACGAATAAAAAACGGATGTCTGCACGAAATAAATTCTTGAAAAATGAGAAATTAAAAATCGGAAAAATGGCAAAAAAGCAAAAATTTGTAAAAAATCAGAAAAAAACGGAAATTCAAAAATGAGAAAAAAGCTGAAAACCGCGGATCCACGGGAAAATCTCATACCTGCAATTTCATTATCAAAATTAACTCTGTCACTGCAAAATCTAAAGGCTCTGTTGTACAAGGATCTGATGACTGCGATTTTATATGAAAGTGGGCTATTGGATTTAAAATTTAAATATTGCCCAGAGGAAGTACTTTTTCTGTAAACAGAAGTTTTCAAAATAGGAATATTATTAACAATTTCTCTCTGGAACAAAACATCAAGGAAAGGGAGTGACCTGTTATTTTCAAACTCTATCGTGAACTGGATTGAAGAGGAAAAGGAATTCGCTTTGTTTATCTCCACAAGTTTATCTTCTTCAGCAATTATAAAAACATCATCTACATACCGCCTCCAAAACTTAATCTTATTACCCAAACCAAAAATAATATCTTTCTCCAAATACTGCATAACAATCTCTGCTACTCTCACGGACAGGAGGGAGCCCATTGCAGTTCCTTTTAACTGTTTATAAAACGTATACTGAAAAACAAAACAATTTGATGTCAGACAAAATTCAATGAGTTTAATAGCAACGTCCATATCTAAATTAATAGTATTAGCAAAATCGGGCCACATGCTCTGAACAGCGAGGCAGGCAAGATTTATTGGTATATACATGAACAAAGATACCACATCCAAAGATGCCATCACACATTTGTGATGTATAACGAAACTCTTCAAATCATCAAGAAATTTAACCGAGGAATTAATACTGTAAGGAGAGGAAACGGACATGGGTTTGAGAATAACCGACAAAAATCTAGATAATTTATACAATGGAGAGTGGCTGTAATCAATAATAGGTCTAATAGGAATATTAGGTTTGTGAATCTTCGGTAACCCATAAAATCTTGGAACGAGACCAGCATAACACTTAAGACTTTTGGCAAGAGTAGGTCAAAATCTACCGGACTTTGTTAAATCACCCAGGAGGTTGTTCATGTTTCTTTGAATACTCGGAGTTAAATCTTTATTAACAATACTGTAAGTTTGACCATCATTCAGTAAACCAAGGGACTTATTTATATAGTCAGACCTATCCATAACCTCAGTAATACAGCTTTTATTCCGCTCTAGTAATAACAATTGATGAATCACACGATAAGTTATTTAAAAGTTTTTTATAAAAATTGTTAGAACTTGGTACCACATAACGATTCTTTATTCGATATCTTTATAACGATTCTCTTGGAAATTTCAGACCTTACCCGATGTTTCTGAGAGGGGTTTAACTTATGTATAATCGGCTAGACAGCCGCCAGTAACCAAGGAGTGTCCAATTTCAAAGCACCAATGGAAAAATTAAAACCACTGTTCAGAATCTTAAGTTCATCTGGAGAGAATTTTCTGGATGATAGATTCCCCCATCTCATGACCGTCTCCTCTGATTTGAAGAGTTTTGTTATACCTCACAAATGTGTGATGGCATCTTTGGATGTGGCTGTTCACGTGTACACCAATAAATCTAGCCTGCCTCACTGTTCAGAGCATGTGACCCAATTTTGCTAATGCTATTAATTTAGATATGGACGTTGCTATTAAACTCATTGAATTTTGTCTGACATCAAATTGTTTCATTTTTCATGATGCGTTTTATAAAGAGTTAAAAGGAACTGCAATGGACTCCCCCCTGTCCATGAGAGTAGCAGAGATTGTTATGCAGTATTTGGAGAAAGATATTTTTGGTTTGGGTAATAGGATTTAAGTTTTGGAGGTGATGATGGTATGTAGTATGGTATTGGTATAGGATTGGTATGTAGATGATGTTTTTATAATTGCTGAAGAAGATAAACCCCGAGATTTTAAACAAAGTGAATTCCTTTTCCTCTTCAATCCAGTTCACGATAGAGTTTGAAACTAACAGGTCACTCCCTTTCCTTGATGTTTTGCTCCAGAGAGAAATTGTTAATAATATTCCTATTTTGAAAACTTCTGTTTACAGAAAAAGTACAAGTTTAAAGTAGTTTTAAATCCAACAGCCCACTTTCACATAAAATCGCAGTCGTCAGATCCTTGTACAACAGAGCCTTGAGATTTTGCAGTGACAGAGTTAGTTTTGATAATGAAATTGGTAAGATAATGAATGATTTACGTCTCAACAACTATCCATGTAGTTGGTGTCTTAAGAGTTATTTCAGAACTTACGAGCAAATCAGACCAGTATCCCACTCCTTACCAGCGTTCCAATCCTATAGGAACTATATCTTTGCCTTACTACATTAATATTTCCGAGAAAATTTCAGCTGTACTGAAGGATGTTAATGTTAGGACAGCTCATGTTCCTTTGAACCGCATTGGTAATTTTTTCAGTAGTTTTAAACATAAATATTTGAAGTTTGACATGAATGGTGCCATTTATGAAATTCCTTGTAAAGGTTGCAACTCTATTTACATTGGTGAGACTGGACGCTCATTAAATGCTAGATTCAAGGAGCATAAAAATTCTTTTAATAAAGGTACTCTGAATTCAAGATTGGTTGCACATACATTTGAGTTCGATCATGTCGCCGATTTTGAGAATGCACGAATTGCCCCGCATATTTTAGCCGTGTCTTCCTTGAGGGTTGGAGGACTGTTTTAGCTGAATCGCCAATCAACGAAGCAACACAGGTTCCTGCTGATTATTTTATCATACTTAGACCGTGATTTTAACTGTTTTTTCATTTACTGTGGTTCTTGCTGTTTTGTGACTCTGCTCATTTACTGATGAGGGCTATGAAAATAGCCGAAGCATTCATATATATTTTTTAATTATATTTTAATTGTTTTTAATAAAATTTTAATGTGTGTATGTCTGTAGTTATGCAAATTGTGTTAATTATTAATTAATCCAGATGAACTTATGTATGTATTTTTAAATATTCAATATATTCATGTTTTAATAGCAGTATACTGTTTCTACTGTTTGTTGTCAGGTTTTTGGAAAGTTGGGTTACATTTGGTTGAAAACTCTGTATGTTATAAACAAAAAACTTTTGAATTTTTCACAAAAATGTTAACATCTTCACGAATATCAGTACTATGCTTACACAAATGCATACAAACGTTGAACAGGACCCAAACAGTCATTTATCACAGTGACAAACCATTTCTAGCCTTTTCTGATACACAGGTGATCGCAAATATTATTTTATTATTAGCCCCCTAATTGTACCCCCGATATATCTTCACAGAGAAATATGAAATCAAATATGTTCTTTACATCCCAGAAGTTCAAGACCAATTCACCAATAATGTTGGTAGATATTTGACAAACCGCATACACTCGAAAGCATCCAGTCCCTGTACCTTAACTTTTGGAGGCCAGTGTATAATAATTTAACGTTATATAAGTTATCATAACTTAATGTTATAATTAGAGATGGGAATGCTCGTGAAAAAATTGAAAATTATGGGAAAAAAGTTTTTTTTTTTCAATTTTTCCAAATTGGAAAAATTGAAATTTCATTTATAAAATAATGTAATCAAAATTTTATAACAGCTACATTCTGATACTTGTATTTACATATTTTTTCATGTTTAGTGCCCCACATGAAAACATTAATCTGATCTGTAAGCAAGGTGTTTAGGAAGAATGAGAGTCCCTTAAAGGATTTTTCACAATTTTTTTTTACCTTAAAACATATGACCCCTAAGAAAATTCTCTTAAAAATAGACATTTCAGAAAATTTTTCAATCTCCAAATTGAATCCTTGGCAAATGTAATGATTTTAAAATTTAAGAAACCTGTTACACAATAGCTCAAATCACCAGTGAATCTATTATCTAACTGTATATCTGTGTGAAGGACCTTTTAAATAAAGTCTAAATACGAACTCAAATACAATAGTAACTTCTAATTCACAAAATTCTTATTACATTTTTTACAAGAAAATATTTTTTTTTCACATGTTTACAATTTTGCAAAAACCGGTTCTTGTGGGGGGGGGGGGGGGGGAATAAATAAAAATCAAAGCAGACCGCTGGTAAGATAATTATATGCAACTACTCTTGTTAAAAATTAAAATTTATGCTCAAAATTATTTCAGTATTATACCAATTAATGAAAATGGTAAGCTAGAAAATTTAATATAAAATTTGAAACATACATTTATTTTTATTAGAATAGCTGTAATTTTTCACTATTATTAGAAAAAATTCTTTTCTTAATAACATGCAGTTGAAATTACTTACTCTTTTCTTTCTTTTCCTGTAATATAGGATTCTTAGAGTTGTCTAACAGTATTTTTTTATATATAAAACCCCACAAAGTTTGCAAAGAAAATAAGCAAATTTCAGTGAAAACAATTTTTAAACATATATAAAAATCCACGTGTTTTAATACTTTTATTTGAAAAAAATTACAACTTCAGGGTTCATACAGGATTGGGAAGAAAAAATCCAAGGAGTACCCAAAAAAACCAAGGCGTCCAAAAAGTTTTAAGGATTTGCCTTTTTTTTTTTTTTTTTTTTTTTTTTTTATGTGCTGCATCCTTATGTGGTACGCACACTCCAATTTTTAATTCCCAATTTGGAGAGAAAAGCATTTCAAAAACAAATTTTACTCTATTAGAATCTAATTGTTAGTGCTGAAATTGCACAGTATTCACAATATATTGCTTACTGATTTCGTAAGTTTAACCCCCTCACTGACAAGCCTGTGTTAATACGATCACTAAGCTCCAGGTTTCACTGCAATACAATCAGTATTTAAAGTAATATAATTCAATTGATTTAATGTATTTTTAATACATTGAACAATGATTAATACTTCCAAGGATTGCATTTATATTCGTTGTTAATTTTTTTTTATAAAATGTTCAAAGAATCTTTTCTTTAAGCATTTAAAACAAAATGAAGAAAAAACAACATTACAATTTTGTCCTTTTCAAAGACAGTCAGAGGGTTAAATACAAAATTGACAAGTAACTTTTTTATGCAGTGACCAATGGTCATGTCACAGGGGTGATTCTGAGTTTTAAAAAAAATTCTGAAATTCACACCAGAGGGGGGGGAGGGGATCCACTCCCGACATTAGCTATGCGTTTTCTCTGCGGCTCTTTGGCGAAATTCACATTTTTTCGCAATCTTTTGATGAAATTAGTAAATTTTTCGCGATCTTTTGACAAAATTTGTAAATTTTTCGCGATCTTTTGACGAAATTTTTGGTTCTTCGCGATCTCTCGACGAAATTTGTGTTTTTTTCGCGATCTTTTGACGAAATTTTTGGTTCTTCGCGATCTCTCGACGAAATTTGTGTTTTTTTCGCGATCTTTTGACGAAATTCGTGATTTTTTCGCGATCTTTTGACGAAATTTGTCGATTTTTCACGATCTTTTGACGAAATTTGCGGTTTTTTTCGTGATCTTTAGACAAAATTTGTAGGGTTTTTCGCGATCTTTAGACGAAATTTGCATTTTCCCCGCGATCTTTTAACGAAATTGGCCATTTTTCTGGAAACGATTGACAAAATTTATTTTTTTCGGCGGCCATGTCCGAATTTTCGGATTGGTGACCGATTTTTTAAGATTTTCGGAAATGAATGCCTTACATTTTCGGAAAATTTGGACTAGAATCACCCCTAGGTCATATAAATAGAGATCAGTCAAACCCCAAACACTTTTTATATATATCACATACATGAAACATCTTAAAGAAAATTTTAAAAGGCAAAAAAAAAAAAAAAAGAATGCTAAACGCAACATACAAGAAAAAATATAAGAAGTTTTGAATTTATTCTTTTAGAACAGCGTTAATCGTTTTCTTTGAAGGTGAAATTTTAACGAATTTGCATTTTTTTTCGCGATCTTATGATGAAATTCGCGTTTTTTTCGCGACCTTCTGGGGAAATTCGCGATCTTCTGGGAGAAATTCGCGGATTTTTTTTTTGCGATCTTCTGGGAGAAATTCGCGGACTTTTTTTTTGCGATCTTCTGGGAGAAATTCGTATTTCGTGATATTTTAATGGAATTCGCGTTTTATTTCGATTGTTTAACGAATCTTACTTTTTTCCCGCTATCTTTTGATGGAAATTGATAAGAATAAATACCTTATTTCCTGTCTTGACACTGTCCAGATGTATATCTCCTCTGCATTCCTCTATATTTATTTAACACTGCATATTTCTTTTATATTTATTTAACACTTAGAATATATCTCCTTTATTAAATTATTTCCTTTATTAATATTTCCTTTATTAATATATATTTCCTTTATTAAAATATTTCTTTTATTAACAGTATACAAAGTCATTTCACTTACCTTTTTATTCATTCCTGTTATTCTATCTTTAATTCCTTTTTGCGATGTTTATCTTTCTTTGCCGTTCATATTCACGTTTTTCAATTGTCTGCTTCCGTGCAAACATGAGCACGCATTTCGTTTGAATGATGATCATAGATTAGTTTCTCGATAGCCGCCAGATGGCGTCGCTCATTTGAGTTTACGACACATCGGCTCTGCGTTCTTTCGTCATGATGATCTCATTCTGGAACTGTCTGTAGTTGCTCCTTGCATTGCGTAATGAGGCGTTATTCGAACGCCCGGCTGATATAAATTGAAATACGTTTCTCTCCTCCTTCGCCTGCTGCCTGTCTGCCTGCACTCGTTGCTTTCTTTCCTGTGTTTGTCTACGTGTTTCGTCTCGTCCTTTTTACTAACAGTGTTGGTTTTCCACGACATTTTAATAGTGCTATTATGGCTGGAGATGTCTTCTTGAAGTGCTGTGTGCTTTTAATGAATTGATGTTTTTACTTACTTCCTACTTCATCGTTCGTCGGCCATTTTATAAGATGATTGTTATGAGTTCGATAGTTTATGACTTCGTCTCTGTTCTTTAAAGATGGACTCTGCGTACATCGTGTTTAAATGGTTACACTGGTGTGTGAGTCAAGATGGCTATTGTTATGATGAAGTTGGAGATGTTTTACTCGCTACTTATTATCGGCATATACATTTTAACGTTTCATCTAATGGCTATTTACGACGCATCTTCATCTATAAAGAAGTATTTTTCTTGAAGTTGTTTCGGCACGAATATATGATTCACTGTATTTCAGTTTAATATTTATCGGCGTATTAGATGTTTGTGAACAACATGGAACTTTGAGGAGGACCAGTCATTCTGTGATCTTTTTCATTTCTTTATTGTTATGAGTTCAGTTTTCTTTTATTGTCAAATGGTTTTCTGGATATTTAATTTGACAGCTTAAATGTATTTATTGAATTGAAAGATTTGATTTATTGTTTGAATTATATTTAAACTTATTTTATATTTTAGTTAATAAACGTTAGTTTGTTTTTAAACTTACTTTGTTTTTATTTCGCCACCATACGTTTCTTTTCTTTTTCATAAACTATTTAATACTTTATTGGGACTATTAGCGTTAGCTTTCATCGTGCTTTTAATTAAACTCTGCTAATCTAATTTAGTTTAATCCTTGTCATTAATTTAATGACATCACGGTTATGGGCCCTTCCCTAACTGTGTTAATAGTTTAAAAAATTTAATAGAAACTTTATTTAAAAAAAAAAAAAAAAAAAAAAAATTTTTTTTTGTTATAATAGTTTAATAAAACGTAATTTATGTGATTTTAGGATTTTTAATAGATATATATATCATTTAATTTTATAATTACCGTATTTAACCCTTATGGGTACGGCATTATGGTGGTGAACGCTGACCCCATTAGCTATTTAGCGATGCTTTGCGATGGGGGGGCGGTTAGTTTACAATATTTTTAAGTTTATAAATTGAATTTTTCTGATAATTTTGGATTTTTTTTGAAGTAATATACAGTTTTATGATATTTTTGAAAAATTTTTTTTAATAGTTAAAAGTTTTTCTATTAAGTAAATAGTTTAAGATTTTTTTTTTTTGAACTCATGGCATATTTACAATGATATCCTGTTGAAGACAGTGTTAAAGTTTTTCAATATTGAGATGAAGTGTCACCTATAAAAGAAGTTGACTGAGTCCTTTCCTATCTCCTTGTGAGTTGTTCTACACATTTTTAAATCTGCTTTATGAATCTACATGTTTTTGATGTGATTAAATCAGCATGTTTTCAAGTGATAAAATATGCATATTTTGAAGTGGATGGAACTGCATGATTGTGATCCTGCACTAATTTGCATATTTTGATTAATATCTTTTAAGTAAAGCTGAATTTTAATGTCTGAAAAGTAAGTCTGGTGCTTCTAAGATTCGAGATGTTTAGTAATGCCTACATTTTTGTCAAGTTTTTCATAAAAGTACGTCATCTACCATAGTTTAAGAATGGTTAATGCATATCTTTTCAAGAACTGTTAATGGTGCCTTCCCCAGTATCGCAATGGTCGCGTGCTGGGCGGTGATGATTGAAAGTAGCATAAGTGAGCCTGATCAGAAGTCATTACAAGTTTTCTGTTTTTTTTGAAAACTTTTGACTTTTATCATTTAACATGTGACTTATCTGTATGCAGAACTTTTTGTGAGACATTTAGTGACCAAGAAGTTGAACATTTTATTGTTCCTGAGTCATCTAGCCAATAGCGGTTCATGATCTCCGTGGACAACACATTCAATTTTTTTTGGATCCCTGCGTGATTCAAATGTGATTTTTGAAATTTTTAATGAAGTTTTAGGTACTTAAAGTGTATGCCATCATGTTCTGTTTTTCTGCAATTGTCTCCTATTAATTTTTTTAATGTGTGCTGAGATATTTTATGAGTCTTTTGAAATTTCGGGATCTCTAAGCTGTAGATCAGTGTTTGTTAAATTTGAATTTTTTTTTAAGATAGAAATTTTATGGAAAGTGTTTTCTTCATATTTTTTAAATAGTTAAATGCTTGTTATAGCTCTTTATAAATATTTAAATAGAGATTGGGAGTTGTTGATTGGGGTAAAAATCCTTTAATAAATTTGTTTAAAATTTTCTTAAAGATGTAAAATTTTGTCAGGTTAGAATTTGTAATGGGGGGCAATGTTTTTAAATGTCAATTTCTGTTAAACAGATTGTGATTGCCTATCTGCCTGACCCGGTTAATTTTGAATTTCTACAGTTTGTTCTATTTTACAGTTAATCTTTTTTTAATCTTTTCAATAGTTTAAATGTAAATTCTTATACTTAATAGCTTTATCAACAGTTAATCAAATTTCTTTTGATTTTTGTTAATAGTATGGATTTTTAACTATCGGTATATTTTTGGAAGTTCGACTTTTTAATGGGACATGTTCGATTACCTAAAAGTTTACTTTGATAGTTTTTATAAATATAATTTCTTACTTTCAGTAAATGTTAAGATTTTTATTTTCTTGAACTTAAACTTTTTAAGCTTTAACTTTAATAGAGGGTCATGTAAGATATATTTAAGAATTTTTTCTTTTGACTATTTAATCTAAGTTTTTGTCGCTGAGTTATATTGAATTTTTAAATATGACTTATCAATTTTTAAATAGTCATATGCACAGCTGGGCTATATTGGAAGTCAGTTGGTCAGGATGTTTTAATTCAGTGACTTATTTATTGTTTTATGTTTAATATATATTGTGTGAATAAAGATGAATTTGTTTTAATTTATTCATTTTTGATTTGCTTGCCCTGATTGATAATCTCTTATAAATGCATATTTTTGAAATGTTTTCTTGCAGTCGTATCTTGGATGAGAACCTTTTTAAAAGTAGAACTCTAATGAAGTTCTTATGGGTTCATGTTTGAAATTGGGGATTTGTGGCCATTTATTGGGATTATTTGTTTAGTTAAGTTTTTAATACTTCTATAGGCAGTTTTTGATTATTAATATAAAAGATTGTAAATGTTTAATTTTTATTTTTATCATTGTCTGTAATTTAACAAGTTTCTTTTCTTTAAGATCTTTTGAATTTTTAAATTAGGTGTAATGACGTGTAATTTGAGTCTACACTTAAGTATTAGATCCCTAAATTAGGTGGGATTTGTTTAAAGAAACTGTATTAAGACAATGTTTAATTTTTTTTTTATCTTGTTTTTCTTTAGTTTTCATCTGTTAAAAATTAAACTTAAGTAATCTTTGCTGGCCATATAAGTTCCTCTACTCATTTAATTGTTTTCTTGGTTTAGATTGACTACCTTGTGTCAAATATTATTTTTAAGGCACTGTGGTTTTTCAATTAATTCCTGAGGGAAGCTTTTTGAGGGAGGGACTTCAGGTTGTAGCTATCAAACATATTATATAATGAACTATTATTTTATTGTTTAAGTTTTTACAGGTTTTTATTAAATATGTTAGAGTTTAAAGTTTTTAAAGATGTTTTGTTTAAGATCATTTAGTTTAACTTTTTCCCCATTTTGGCCTACATGTTCCTTGTGCTATAGGGACAGATTTATGTTGCTGTAAGATTAACTTTTAATCAACTCTGTTTGGATTTTAACTTTGAAGAGATTCCGGAATTCATTTTTAAAATTAAAGTTTCAGTATTTGTATTGTTCAGAATTTAAACCCTGGGAAATTGTGGGTATGTTGCAGATCTGGCTGATACCTCTTGTAATCTGGAATATCTTGGATTAACTTGTCAATCTCATTACATATTTTTAGAATTGAATCAAATGTTAGAGTTTAATTGATTCAAATTCACTTTTTGGATTGACTATGTTTAAAGGTCTGATAGAGAGATGGAGGCTTTTAATGAATTTCCTGTTTTAAGAATCAGTTCAGAGATGGAATTAGAATACCTGGTGTGTTCAAAGATGATTCTCGTTTAAGTGGGAAAGTTCTTTTATTGGATGAAATTTCTGTAAGCTGTTTTTATCCTTTTTCCCGGTGGTTTACAAAGTTTTTGTTGATGGTAGCTATTGCCCAGATTTTATACTGTATCTTTTTAATTAGAGAAGGTTTGGAATGCAACTAATGTATAAAGAGAAGAGTTGCTGTTTTTGAGGGTATTTTCTATTAGATCAAGGTAGCAAGTTTTTAAGATAGTGGTTCATATTTTTAAAGGAAACCTGGTCATTTCTTGCACTTGAGAATCTACCATACACCTTCCGTGATTTTCTACCACGGATGACGTCATGATGAGAAATTGCTTTTTATGGTTTTTAAGATGTGTAATGCTCCTTGATTACTGGATTTTAATGGGATCATTGATTATTATTGAGTTTTGGTTTATCTTCTGGGGTTTTTCCTGTTTGATCATATATATACCTGCGTGTCAATGTGGAATGAATCGGCGCGAATGAAGACCATTGGCCAATGGCAAATTTACTTTCTGTTTCAGCTAGTCTGATGCAGCTTTAAAGAATGAGTCCGTGCTTTGGCATTTGTGCTGCCAGGGAATGTTGATATATTTTTCAGCATGTTGATAGGTTTTTGTGAGGTGTCATGCTTCAACAATTTATTCTTCTTTTGTTATATATTAGATTTTTATTTGGCAGGATTCTCAGGTATATTGTACAGTGATCGGAGGGGGAATCCGTGGAGTTAAATCTGTTTTTGAAGAATAGAATTTTATTTTATTAAACCCTGAAAGTAATTTTTATTGAGTCTTTATCTGGGAGCATATTTTATCGTCCTCTAACCTTTGTCGATTGGTAACCTTTAGTGGCCACGAGGTTTGCCTGCTTGAGACAATGTCTGTTTTTCTCTGATGTCATGTGGGATGAATTATGATGAAGCGGTATATTCTGTCAACATGGAAAGAGTTTTGCTGAGTTTGGGTAGGGCTACCTCATTTCCTTTAGATTCTGCTGAATTACTTTTAATACATATCTTTGCACATTTTTGAATTCTTTTAGGGGGGCAAATTGTGAGGTGGACATATGTTAGATGGTCATTTTTCACTTACAATTTCAAGTTTTTAAAGTTTTTAAGAAATTGTCTTGTTACCAAATGCCTTTACTTCAATACATTGTAACTTTAGACACTGATTTTGAATATATTGTAATTTTAAATCAATCATGTGAGAATTGAACTGATTGAATATCATTGTGATTGATCACAGGGGGTCTGGGAAAAATGTGTTTTGTCATTACTAATATTTATGTGTATTTTTGTGTTATATATTTATATATATTTGTTATGTATATCTTTGTTATGTATATTATAAGTTTATTAATTTATGTTAAATCACTGAGTGGCTGGTCATCCTTTATTTTACAGCTTTTAGTACTTTATCGGTTTTCTCAGCTTTCAGTTTTCTTGGATTTCATGGAGTGAGATTGAGTTCTTCTGGTTTTAGTAGTTGGGTATTGGGTTCTAGTTCAAGTGGGCACTAACATGTATATCTGGTGTAAAGTCATGTTTATAGTAGTTCTTTGAACTTTTGCCTTTTTTTGCTCTGTCCCAGTGTCAAGAGGGGGGGCATTTGATAAGAATAAATACCTTATTTCCTGTCTTGACACTGTCCAGATGTATATCTCCTCTGCATTCCTCTATATTTATTTAACACTGCATATTTCTTTTATATTTATTTAACACTTAGAATATATCTCCTTTATTAAATTATTTCCTTTATTAATATTTCCTTTATTAATATATATTTCCTTTATTAAAATATTTCTTTTATTAACAGTATACAAAGTCATTTCACTTACCTTTTTATTCATTCCTGTTATTCTATCTTTAATTCCTTTTTGCGATGTTTATCTTTCTTTGCCGTTCATATTCACGTTTTTCAATTGTCTGCTTCCGTGCAAACATGAGCACGCATTTCGTTTGAATGATGATCATAGATTAGTTTCTCGATCGCCGCCAGATGGCGTCGCTCATTTGAGTTTACGACACATCGGCTCTGCGTTCTTTCGTCATGATGATCTCATTCTGGAACTGTCTGTAGTTGCTCCTTGCATTGCGTAATGAGGCGTTATTCGAACACCCGGCTGATATAAATTGAAATACGTTTCTCTCCTTCTTCGCCTGCTGCCTGTCTGCCTGCACTCGTTGCTTTCTTTCCTGTGTTTGTCTACATGTTTCGTCTCGTCCTTTTTACTAACAGTGTTGGTTTTCCACGACATTTTAATAGTGCTATTATGGCTGGAGATGTCTTCTTGAAGTGCTGTGTGCTTTTAATGAATTGATGTTTTTACTTACTTCCTACTTCATCGTTCGTCGGCCATTTTATAAGATGATTGTTATGAGTTCGATAGTTTATGACTTCGTCTCTGTTCTTTAAAGATGGACTCTGCGTACATCGTGTTTAAATGGTTACACTGGTGTGTGAGTCAAGATGGCTATTGTTATGATGAAGTTGGAGATGTTTTACTCGCTACTTATTATCGGCATCTACATTTTAACGTTTCATCTAATGGCTATTTACGACGCATCTTCATCTATAAAGAAGTATTTTTCTTGAAGTTGTTTCGGCACGAATATATGATTCACTGTATTTCAGTTTAATATTTATCGGCGTATTAGATGTTTGTGAACAACATGGAACTTTGAGGAGGACCAGTCATTCTGTGATCTTTTTCATTTCTTTATTGTTATGAGTTCAGTTTTCTTTTATTGTCAAATGGTTTTCTGGATATTTAATTTGACAGCTTAAATGTATTTATTGAATTGAAAGATTTGATTTATTGTTTGAATTATATTTAAACTTATTTTATATTTTAGTTAATAAACGTTAGTTTGTTTTTATTTCGCCACCATACGTTTCTTTTCTTTTTCATAAACTATTTAATACTTTATTGGGACTATTAGCGTTAGCTTTCATCGTGCTTTTAATTAAACTCTGCTAATCTAATTTAGTTTAATCCTTGTCATTAATTTAATGACATCAGAAATCGCGTGTTTTTCGCGATCCTTTGACGAAATTAGCGTGTTTTACGATATCCTTTGACGAAATTAGCGTGTTTTACGATATCCTTTGACGAAATTCGCGTGTTTTACGATATCCTTTGACGAAATTCGCGTGTTTTTCGCGATCCTTTCATGAAATTTGCTTGTTTTTCGGGATCTTTTGAGGAAATTCACATGTTTTTTAGGATCTTCTGAGGAAATTCTCGCTTTTTCGTGATCTTCTGGGGAAATTCGCACTTTTTTCGCGATCTAATTCGCGTTTTATTTCGATCGTTTGACGAAACTGACTCGTTTCGTAATCTTTTGATGGAAACCGCGTGTTTTTCGCGATCCTTTGAGGAAATTCGTGTTTTATGCGACCTTTTGAGGAAATCTGCTTTTTTTCTCGATCTTTAATGAAATTCGCGTTTTTTCGTGATCCTTTGAGTAAATTCGTGTTTTTTCGCTGTCTTTTAAGAAATTCGCGTCGATTTTTACCGCAATCTGTTGGAGAAATTCACGTTTTGCCACGATCCTTTGAAAAAATTTACGAATTTTTTCCGCGATCGATTGACAAAATTTGAGGGTATTTTTTGGAACATATTTGTGAAAAACGCGATTTTTCCGAGATTTTTGGCTAAATGTCAAACATCGATAAAATTTAAAATAAAGGTCGGCTAACAGTGTCGAAAAACTAACTTTACGGACCTAATAATGGAAAAACGGACCTAGTGGGAGTCCTGCTATTAAGATTATCCTACGCAATCAATGCTGTGCTTCAGACGAATGACACGCATAAAGGCTTTAACCGTGCGTTTTACGATCACGATTTTTTTTTATCCTCGGCAGCAATATCGCTTGCGTCCGAAGCCTCAATACAATTTAAGGAGTTTCTAAGGAGTGGTTTGCTTATCTAAGTAGTTCTAAGCACTACTTGGGAATGTTTTCATTTCTAAGGAGTTTCCAAGGAGTCTAAGGAGTCTGTGCGAACCCTGAACTTTCATATTAAGTATCTTAAACTTAAAATGAAACATAGTTTCGGTTTAGACTAGAAAACTGCATCAAAATTAAATACACAGGAAATGAAAAATATAATTGTAATATGGGAAAAAATGTAATATTGTAAAAGAATAAAACTTTTTAAACAACGGAAGATTTGAAAAGGATAATATTCTTAATTGAAAAACAATACTATGTATTAGAAACTAGATGGGATGTACAATACAGCTTAAAATTACTTTCAAATTGCAGTGATATTAGTTGGAACTTATAAGATTTTTTTAAATTAGGGTAGTCTAGGATAATTTTCAGAGAAAACTTTTGCAATTACTCTGGAATCAATGACTATTTTTTTTTTCTCTTGGTAAAATCATCACATAGCTGGTGATTATTATGTAGCATTTTCAGATAATTAACAATAATAACAAAAAATAAAATTAATAAAATCCTGTCTGTAAATTACCCCGTGGCTTGGGGTAATTTCTAGACAGCTATTTGTGGGGCTATTTAAGGGTCTGGTTTGAAAGCCAACTACGGTAATTAAGAGACATTATTGTAAAATGTTATGGCACAAAACAGGGTATTTATTAGATCATTCTGAATACAGAAAAAAAAAGGCATGAAAACACAATTGTAACTATACACTTGAAATCCATTTATATTTTTGAGAATAAAAGTATGTTATATGGTACCTTTTCACACAAATACAGTTTTAGCTATAGTAGCTATATCTGATCTGTTTTTACTTAAAATAATGTAAGTCAGTAATAAAGAATTTCAGACTTTTTAAACAATTTTGATGGCTAAAAGAAAAATAACATTAAATAAGAACATAAACCCAACACCAATTTCGTTAAAAAAGTAGCTTAACCTGCTTTTGCACACTACAATAACATTTTTACAAAGCACTGATTTCGACAGACCTAACCATTTTAGTTTTCTTTGACAGTAAAGATATTGTAAAAAATTTTAACACTATTGTACAATTCTTTCACATCTTCAATACTTTTACCATGAAAAGGATTAACAGATTGAGTCTCAATAGGCCAAAAAGAATTTGGCAACAATTTCATCTTGATCTTTCTTTTCCACCAATATCAATCATCCCCAAGCCAGTTAAAAAAATTCATTTCATCTTCAAACAGATTTTTCTCATAATCATCTTTGTCTAACAACTTTTGTACCTGTCCTAGATAGAATGTTTGGGTCATAATATACAACATATATATCTCATTCTGAAATGGCATCTTGTACTTCATAAATCTCCCATTTAGATTAAACTCCACCCAGCATTTTTATTTTAACTTAGATAGCCTTTGGAAATTATATTTTAATATACAATCCTTTCTTAAGTCACTTGCAAACAATTAATTTACCATGTAGAATAACTCAAAACACATTTTGTAACACATATTAGTGTCTAAAAATTAACCCGAAGGCTGTCTGATAATCAGAGTTGGGCAAAATACATCGAAAAACCATTTTCGATACAAAATACAAAATACATTGTTTTTTCAACTTAAAATACAAAATACAAAATACTTTCCAAATTTCAAAAATTCAAAATACAAAATACATGTATTTTGAAAATACATTTAAAATACAAAATACATAAAAAAAAAATAATAATAAAATAAAATAAATAACGATTGTGCATTAAATTGCACTAGTAAAATGCAAAGCTGGTTTGCAAAACTGATTAATTTTTTAGAAATTATAAATTTTCAAATAAAGAAGAAAAAATAATTAAAACTCAACGAAAGATAACAAAAATAAAACTGAAAGATTGGAGCAACAATGTGCTTAAAAGTGTATGAAATTTGCAAGAATAACTAATAATGAATATACTACCCTTTAAAAGGTAGTTACTGAGTAGAAATAACTGCATGAATTGATTGTGGTAGAGGTCTGCACGGGCCCGGGCTTGGCCTGAGGCCCGTACCCGGCCCGGACGCCGGCAAAATGAAGGGGAATTTTCATGAATGAATCATGAATTTTCAATGAATAAAAATCAATGAATTTTCAACCGGACCAGACCGGGCCGGCAAAATTAGAACAATTTTTTCAACGGGCCAGGCCAAGAAACAAAATAAACGGGCCGGGCCGATAAAAGAAATTAAGCGGGGCTACCGGCCCGCTATAAAATTTTAATCGAAGCCGATAAAATATGAGCAATTTTCAATGAATGTGACTTTCGAGAGAATAAGTAATAAGTATAAACGTCCGTCACGAGCCGATGCTAGTTTGACAACATCAATACAGAAATGTAACATGTCCAGCATAGAGATCAGCATCGGACAGTTACATATAGTGTCTGAGCCATGGCTTAATTTTTTCAGCAGACTCGGGCCGGGCTGAGATCAGGCTTGCAGTCCTGACACATTTTCTTACTAATTTTTTTACTGTAAAGGCTTAAAATTGACAGGCCTGACTATTGAAGGGATTTGGAATCGAATAGCGTTTTCCCCTTTTTTTTGATAAATAAATTACTTATCGAGATACAAGAGATTCTTGTCACGTGACTGCAGGTTTTTCTCCCTTCCCGTGCTATCACTTCAGGAAGTTCGATTCAAAACTTTAACTGTGACAGTATTTTCTCAAAGATATATTGCCTTTATCAAAAAATGATAACGTTATTCGATTGCATAGTTTCTGAATAAGAATACCTGCCAATCTTATGCGTTTCCGAAAAAAAATGAAGTCAGAAATGTATCAAAGTAACTCCTTTGGATTTGAGAAAAACCTTATTAAATGGCAGAAAAATATTTTTACAAATCTGCTTTTTATTATACAGCTTCAAAAGTTATGTTTTAAACCCCCCTTTTTTTCCTTTATTCTAAACTAGATTAATTTTTCAATGAATCTTTATTTGAATGTTGAAACGTCTAAGACTCTAATCATTAATATTGCTATTGTGCATTTTCTGTCTTGCGAACACATAGTAATTTTAAAATATACTGTAAAATTATCCCATAAATATGTATGCGGTACTCTTTAAAAGAACCTTAATTGTATGTTTAGAAAAATATGATTTTTTTGCAGAAATTGAGTCAGGCCTCTTTTAATTGATTTTTCCACGGGCCGGGCCTGTTTTCACCGAATTTTGTACGGGACGGGCCATGAACTGTTAAAATATATATAGGCCGGGCTCGGGCCGAAGTTTAATTTTTTTCATCGGGCCGGGCCGGACACGGTCCTGTAAATTCCTGCCCGTGCAGGCCTCTAGATTGTAGATCCGATAAGGAATCTCTTTCACGAGGCTTAGGATAGCACCGCCCGCTACTGAGTGTTCTAAGCAAAAATTGAGACAGTATTGATTTTCAGAAAAAGCATAAAAAGTTTGGTGCAGAGATATAAAAATCTCGAAAATCCTAAAAAACACATCACAGAAAAAAAATCCTCTGTAGGACGATATACACCAAAATGTCATTCATACTAACTGAATATGATGAAGTTCTATGAAATTCCGTGCTCTAGCTCTTGAGATATAGCTCTCACCTGCCAACTTCAGATTTTTTAAAAATCAGCACTATGAACCAAAAAATTTACTTTAAAAAGGTACCTTTAATCTGCGTGGTACTTATTTAATTTTAATTTGATTTACAAATATGATCATTTTGACATGGAAGAAAAAAAAAAAAAAATAAAATAAACTAGAATTTTACGTACATGTTACAGTAATCATAAAAACACAGCATAACAACACCACCTCTTGACGATGCAGCCCAAATTTTATCAGCAATAATTTATTTGAAGATCTAAAATAGTATGAAATGGGATTAAATTTTGTCCATTAGTTTTTGAATATAGTTATCGCGGATATAATGAAAAACCCAGCATAGCAGCACCACCTGTTGAGCGATATATACTGAAAGTTAATCGGCAAGTATTTCTGTTCAGGCCTTTATGCAGTTAAATGAAATTCTGTATATTGATTCTTACAGTATAGCTATCATGGAATAAAATAATTAAGCATAGCAGTACCACCTGTTGGTCGATATAAACCCAAAGCTAAGTTATACCTAAGTCTATTTTAATCTGAAGTTTGATTATTATTTAGATTATTATTCTATTTGTAACTTCATGCATTAGTTCTTGAGATAGAAGGGTCACAAAAATTATGTCTCACACAGACTAACAGACATACACACATTTCCCGAAAATAGTTAAATCGCGTTCAAGACATCCCGAAACGTGTAAATCAAGCAAAAAACGAAAGTCGAAAATTTTCTCGATTCCAATACTTTCTTCTTATTTATTAGAAGAATGTAAAAACAAATTAGTCTAGTATCAGCCTTTCTTAGTATATGTCTACAAAAGAACATATTTTATAATAATCTAATATGTACAATGATACCGAATAAAATTGTTTAAATGTGTTTAAATGTATTTTTTTCTTTTTATATAATGCGCGTGTGTTTAATAAGAGCTCCCAACTACGCAATATTTTTTAGACCTTCCACTAATAAAATATTTGGGGCACAACTTTTCTATCATGGTGCATTTTAGAAATAATGCATACGAAATTTAAAATATGTATTACTGAGTGCAAAAATATAAATGGAAAAATTCGATAATTTTTAACACAAGTAGAATTATTATTATTAACAAAATTACGAATTCTTCGTATAAAATAGTTCTAAAATTAAAACATTCAGGTAAAATATCAAACCATATATAGGCGCAAAGAAATAAGAAATCATTTGCACTTACTATGAAAGTCTTGAAATTTTTAATATAGAACAGAAAAAATATGAAAGCTCTTACTTTCATAAATAGAAAGTACACTTATAAAATATTTATAAAAAGTAGGAATAATTAGAATGCAAAGTTTGCAAAGTCATAAATTTCATTCTTTCATAGTCAAATCGTTCCTTTGAAAGTTCATTGTAGCAGTTATTTTGCGGTTACTGTCTAACAAAATTTATATTAATGAATGAAACATGCGAATTTTTAAAAAATCCTTTTTTGATATTTTTAAATAAAACTACTAGACCAGAAAAAAATGAGCTCCTTATATGTGTGGTCAATGGGCAACTGTCGGTAATAGAGCGCTGCACCTGCGCAACTCTGAAAGATCCTTCCGGTCATTCATAATTACATGGTTTTTTTTTTTTCTTGTAATTCCCACAGCAACATTAAGATATATAAGTTATTTTTGTAACTAATCACCAAGAATACGTTTGCTGTATCAAAACATCATATTCATCAGCCTCCTTGACTCAGCAATAGTCAAAAGTGGGTTTATGTTAACTTCCAGAACAGAATTTGAAAACTAATCAAAAGATTTTCTCTGTGCGGTTTAAACATGGCAGTTTGAAATTTGGAAAAAATGTATTTTGAGTATTTTCAAAATACAAAATACGTTGTAAAACCATCAGAAAATACATTACAAAAATACTTTGATCTTATTGGTTTAAAATACAAAATACAAATGTATTTTGAAAATATATTTCAAATACATGTATTTTCGATACTGCCCAACTCTGCTGATAATTACCCCGGTGTTTTTTTAAAAGCTACACTATTTTTAAAATTCAATTTTTTCCCAGATGGACATCCAAATAATGTTACTTCATTGTTTCCAGAAAGATAACATACAATAATATACAAACACGAAATATCACTTGTGCTAGTGTTCATACACCCGAGAAATTGGAATTTGAATTCAGCGAAGTAAAAATTTAAACAGTAATTGTTTATAGCATTTAGGAAACTAATTTTGTATAAGGCAGAGTAAGCTGCTAATTACTAAGAAAATACCAATTGAAATAGAAAAATAGTTGATTTAACTAAAAATAAAACTGTTTTGGCCAGATTCTGATTAGGGTGTGAGTATTACTGCTGTCTGTTAATTACCCCAGATTCCTCTGTCTGAAAATTACATTATGCTACCCTATCTCTACTGATAATTAAAAAAAAAGCTACTTGATAAATCATTCTAACAGACATATGATATATTCTAACAATGGTGTTAAATTCAGCAAGAAAAGCTACTGTTAAAACTGAGACTTAAAGGATAAACTTTAAAAAGCTGGCTTATTTTCTCTCTCTCTCTTTTTAATAATATATTCATGTAAAGGAAATAATTTTTTTCTCCAGTTTGCATAAACATTAAAACAGTTTATTATTTTATATTTTTTAAGAAAACATAACTTATTTTTAAGAAACATTTGTGAGAAATAATTTTTTTCTAAAATTTACCAGAATTTTTTTTTCTCCCACTTCGAAATTCCTGGAAAATTTACATAGTTACTCTAGTAGTTGCTTTCATAGTTGTACTCTAGTTATAATAACTTCTAATTTCTACAAACAGCTAAACAACTGGATACAAATGGCAAACTTATAAACACACATGCTACAGTATGACAAAAAATTAGATATATACATATGTAAAGTACGGGATCTATTATCAGGAATCCTCAGGACCGAAGGCTTTCCAGATTTTGGAGTTTCTCCTAAAATTTGGAATGCCCCCCCCCCCCCCCCCAATTGAAATCTGGATTTTTCAAAAACAAAAATTACAAAATTTAAACAATCCCAACTAGAATATAAATAAAACTTTACATTTTTAAAAATTATTTAAACAAAAATTCCTGCTCTACTCAATGGTGACAAAGAATAAATAAAAAAAAAATAAAACTGGTAAATAATATTATTTGATCTACAAGCTGTACCCTTTTTTTCTTTACAGCTATATAATTTACATAAAAAATTTTCATCAATATTTTTAATAAATCTCATTTCTAAAATAAATTTGGAACCTCTCTCTTTCAGCTTCTTCAACATCTGTGGAAGCTTTTTCTCTGCAGAGTTTAAGCAGTTGTAACCAGGGCTGTGGAGTCGGAGTGATTTTTGAGCTAAAGAGTCGGAGTCGCTAAAAAACAAGCAGACTCCGATTCCAGATTTTTTTTTGTTAGACATTTTAAAGTAAAATTAAACTAATTATATGTAATTTTAAATCTATAAAATGAATTTTATTATTGTTATTTATGGACTCAGGCTACTCAAGATAAAGATGACCGATTTACTGTGGTGTACATAGTAGATACAGGTTACTGCCTATGTACAGTGTAGATGAAAACTGTTTTAATTCATAACTGTAGTAGATATTTTACATTTAGAATATAAATACTTCCCCTTGCATCTTTGGGGTTTGCGGATAGAACCTCAATCTGAGGTACAAAGGTCTGGAAAGACCTAAGGCCTGGTAAGTAGAATTATGACAATTTATGTTAATGGGCTGGATCAGACTGATAAAAAATTTGAGCAGGCTGACAAGACCAATATAACAAATTTGAAAGAATAAACTACGCTGATAAAATAGAAACAATTTACAATAGGCATGATTGGAGTGAGAATAAATATAAAAGCACGGCAGAACGTCTTAGGGAACGGGCCTTAAAAATTTCGGTCTCTTACTGGAGGTAATGTGAAAATTATAAATCTGTGCTATTTTTGGAGGCAAAAGAACTAAGAATGAGGTATAGCATTGTAATAGAAGCCTTTTTCCGTTTTTATCACCCCTCAAATTTTTCCAGTCTGTATGACTAAAAGTCAAAATTCTAAAGTACTCTTCATTTATTTATTTTTGTGCACAAGAGTCAAAATAAAATGAAATTGTAATTTTTTTTTTTTTTTTTTTTTAATATTGGCGGTACCCAAAATAATGAAATAGTGAAATTTCGTTATATTTCACCTTCTGAATTTCGGATTTTTCAGGTCTGCAGCCGAAAAAAAAAAAAGCCAAAATTGTAAACTTAATTTTAAAAATGCAATTTTGTTTATTATTTCATTAGAATCCACAGGATCCGAATTATTTCCAAAATAATAAAATTTTCATCTTTATTTTCCCTCCTTTCCATATAAGTTTTTCGAGTCTCGAGGAGCAAAATAACAAAATTGTAACAATTTCACTTTTTCTTCTCAGTCTGCAGATCCAAAATAGTAAAATTTCCATTTTGTGTTCTTTAGACTTCAATAGCTAGATTTTTCATGTTTGTGGGCAAGAAATTGTAAAATTAATAAAGTGGAAAATATAATTTTTTTCTGTTTTATTTTTGAAGCCCTAAAAAAAGGATAACCAATGGCGAAATAATGAGATTTTAGCTTAATTTTTCTTATATTCCATCATTATTTTAACCAACAGGCAACACTAGTACCCCAGTCCAAGTGTTAGTGTTGCCAGCCTGGAGTCGGAGTTGTTAAAATATCCCAGAGTCGGAGTCTGCCCTCCGCAGCCCTGGTCGTAACCCATGACACCAAGTGAAGTTGGTAAACCACCTAGTGGCATACTCGCATTGGGTTGTGCAAACTATTTCCAAGTGGAACTTTCTGGCCTGAGCCATTATTGTTGCTTCATCCAATGGGAAGTTCTCTGTGTGCTGCTGTCGAATCCACCTTGAGTAAGACTTTGTCCACATTTGTGTTTTTAGCTTGGTGCACACTTTTTCTTAAATCCATTAATTCTGGAATATCAAAATTTGCATAAAAGGATAAAATTTTATCCTTTTGTTGTTTCATGTCATATATAGATGACAAACCTATGTTGAATTCTTCGCTTAATCCCTTTGCCGATGAACCTTTGTCCAACTCTGTAAGAGACCTTTTTTGAATAGAGAACATTAAATGTTTGTGTTCACTGCTGCTGGTAGAAACACCTGAGGATTTTTTTTTTTACATTTTTGTATGTTAAAAATGTCACCAAATTTAATTAAACTGGAGCAAAAACAAATGTAGTGACTGGAAAAAAAATCTAAAAAGAAACAACAATAACATTAACTGAAGATGACCCATGTGAAAAGATTCTAAAAGGAAACACTGTTGCTAGATTTTTAAAATGAATAAGACAATTAGTTTCAAACATGTGATCACAATTCTCCAATTTGTATCCAATCAATCAAAATTGTCAATTTGTGAGCTGTATTACCACCCAACCAAACAAAATCAATAAAAACTGATGGACAGATAAACAACCATCTGGTTGTTAAGGTGATTACTAGGGTGTGACGTCAGTTGAAACTAACACTGAAAAAATACTACACTACAACTTTGATTTTTGCACTATCTACCAAAATCAGTAAATTCATTGTGATTAGTTTGCATGACATTAAATACGACTATAAGTTCTTTGAAAACATATATAAGAATTATTTGCACATTTAACTTCCATTATCAATAATTTTCTTACTTTCGCATCTCCAAGGAGCTAAAAAACAGCAAAACTAATGTTTTGTTACATTGCCTTTTTCAAATTGGCTACATATGCATTTTATTTATATTACAGTAAAAGCTCTGTTATCCGGCATTCAAGTAACCGGAAAGCTCAACTAACCGGAAAAATTCGGAGAAATCGTTTATTTTTTTCCCCTATAAACAGTTGAAAAATTTTTACTACTATTTTAGGAAATTTACTGTTAGCATTCTCAAATTATCTCAGCGACTGATTCGGCGTAAAACAGATCTGTGTGTATGTTCATAATTTTGTTCATTATAAAATAAAAATATAGCATAAAGAACTGTCTCTAGCTCGTTAGCACAGACGAACTTCATGTTGCATCATAGTCCGCGATAGTCCTCCGCGTCGGCTGTTTTTCCTTCCGAAAGAGAGAAGGAGGGGGTTGAAAATGAAGACAAGAGAAGAGAGGCTTGATCTTTCTTTTCTGCTCTTGGCGAAACTAGATGGGGAGGGGGAGGAGGCATGATAAATGGTAGAAAACTACATCTTTTCCGAAAACTGAACTGCTAAGTGAGGAAGCCAGGAGCATGAAGGAAAACTGTTTTCTAAGAATTGGGATGGGGATATGGAAATTTCAGATATCGTATTTTTTTCCCCAGATGCACAGTAACCTCACCCCCCCACCCCCACCCCAAGAAAAGGAACGAATTGCATGAAATTCTGGAAACATTAAAAAATGGGCCTAATACTAACTTATCTGTATCGCAACTGGAAATGCCAGAAATCGAAAATTGGATAGCTATAGATAAAAATATTCCTGTCACCGAAACTTTAACAGAAGAGCAGTTAATTAAAAAAATGACAACTCCAGAGGAAGAAACAAATGATATTTCCTCAGAATCCGAAAATGAAATCAAGGAGAAAATTTCGTGGAGTGAAGCTGAGAAAAGTTTTATCTACATTTTTAAAGTTTTGTGAAAAAAATTCGCAGTATTCAGCTCAAGAAGTTTTAGAACTGCATCTCATAAAAGAACGCTTCATGAAAAACAGAGAACTTTCTTTCAAACAGACGGACATCAGACATGCGTTTCATAGTATTCCTGGCACATCGAAAGAAACGCAATCAAACACACAATAAATGCTGAGAAATTATATCCCAAACTATTTTTTTTATTGCTTTATTTATTCAAGAACAAGAAATTATTATTTTAAAAGAACTATGTAACAAAGATCTTTATACCATATTGTATTTTAAATATATTTATTCAAGAATATTTTATTATTGGATGTATTTGGATCAACTACACTTAACTGGAAATTAAAAAAAGAAAAGTCGCTCCAGGCTAAATTTCTTTCTTTTTGCTTTGTTTTATTGTTGGATTTTTATCAGTTCAAACTTTTTCTCCTCAGCCGGGAGATTGCACCAAAGTTTTGCGTTGTTGAATTAGCCAGGAAAAATATTTTTCATCAACCTAAACAGTAAACAGAAATAATAATAATATTATTCTAGATAAAAAGAAAGAATGAAACGGTACTCTTTTTTTTCCCCTTACTTATTATATAAAAAAAATTGCTTTCTCCGCTGCTAATTGCCCGATTGTGTTCAAATTTTCACCGAATTCAAATAATAATAAATTCGGCCGTTTACCTAATTTTTATTAGCATACAATGAGTTTTCAGAAATTTAGAAATCCCCCCCCAAAAGACTCCACTATCTGAGCCACTCCAACAAGAAAAACAAAAAAGCTGATGAGTGTAGTTTGTTTTTATCATGATTGGAGAAGTCGGGCGTTATCAGTTTGCATCTGATAATGTTTTTAGCTATGCAGAAAAGATTCATTATTACTGTGAGGTTAGTTGAGGTAACACAAGTGAATCATATCAAAGTTAATTTTCCAAGCTTCCATGTCCTTTTTCCGGAAAGGGGAGATGGCAAATTATAAATAATACAACTTTATAAAAGATTAATAAATAAATATAGAAATTTGTTTACTTTTATTTTTTATTCGGAAAGAATAACTTTATCAAATGCAAATTTAATAATAATAATAATAATAAGAGTTATTTGATCAACTTCCTAATGGCAGGAAAATAGCCTAAAAACCATTTTCCTGTTTAATTTTTACGTCGATGCTCCCCTCCCCCCCTTTCATGACAGATTTTGTAGCGCTCAAGTATCCGGCAATCAGCATTTCCCGAGCATGCCGGTTAGTTGAGCTTTTACTGTACTTTTGAGTTTGTCACGTTATTTGTCAACTGCATGCACAAATTTAATGAATTTTTTTGCAAAATTTGGGTGATTTTGTTGACTATGCAGGAAAAAAAAAATTTCAATGAAAAATTTTAACTGTTTTCGCGAATTCCGGCAGGAAAAATCTGGAAAATGTGAGAAAACTGTTCTGGAATGTGTGAGAACAGAGGGAGGGCACAAACAAATAAATAGAACTCTGCTATTAAATGTGTATTCAAGTAACACAATGGCATAGCCATAATATTTTTTCAGAGTGAAGGGCAAGGGCAAAATATCTGACAAACTAAAATTTGACAGAAAAATTATTTTTTTCTCATTTCGGGGGATGTGGGGTCTGTGTTCCCCACCACTGAAGTAACATTTTAGTGGTTGCACATTGAAACAATGGACTTGGAAAAAAAAAAAAAAAATTAGGAATCTGTAAAAGTTTTGAAAAATTTCAGAATTAGTAAAATTTTAGTAAAAATTTACAAATTAAAAAAAAAAAAAAAAAAAATTCCCGGATTTTGAAATTTTAGATAATGGGTCCTATGCTGTATGTATAAAGAGGAAATCACAAATATATGAACAAATGGTAAAACTCTAAAGATGAACAAGATATGAACATAAGAAACCAGTATGTAAAATAGGAAACTATGAATAACCCACAGAATCATCAGAGGTACTTGTTAGTTAATTCATAGTGAAGATGCGTTATTTCATCCAATTTTGTCAGCATTAAGCCTAAAATGACAAAATTTAGCACCTAATAGCGCATCATAAAAGAAAAAAAATGATAAAAATCCAAGAGATCTAAAGAAAGATACACTTCACACAGGATATTAAAAATTATTAGAGCACAATACCTCAATTACATTCTAGGATCCAAAACATCAGAAAATTGACTCACTATATTAAAGCATGTGAGAATCTAGAACATGTGGGCAGCAGTTGCTGAAATCCAGAACTTTGCTGCCAACTGGTGTGAAAAAGGAAAACTATATTGTAATTAGGTTTTTTAACAAATGTTTAGTGCTGCCATCTGTACCCATAAAGAAGAAATGAAATTAATTTAAAGTAGAATGAAAAAAAATAGGAATAAACTTAATAAGTACCGAGTAAATATAAAATAAGTAAGTACATAAAAATAAGTAAATAGAAGGGCATTGATTAAATTAACTTGTTTAAAACAAATATTATAAAATAAAAAATGAGTATATAAACTAGCAAAAGCCATGCTTTGTTTGGATTCGCGAAACATTTAATAAGACAAATATTTGAAAGTAACAATATTTTTTATATTATTTTTTCATCTTCATTAAGCAAAAACGTTATTTTACGTTTTAGCGCATTTTAATTTTAGAAATGTAAATTCAGCCAAATAACTAAGAATTTCCATGGAATTTTTTATTTATGATAACAAATTTAACAATTAATTTTATTTGTTTACAATTCCTTTGCTGCCACTTTACAAAAAAAAAAAAAAAATCATAATACAATTCTTTTAAAATGTGTAAGTATCGTCTGCGTAAATGATTTCACATAATAAGAATAAATTGTGTATTGGAATTCTTAACACTGAAAAATACTTTTATAGTTGAATGTAAATAATTGAATTTTCACAAAGTTTAATTCATTAAAAATATACTATAATTTTCATAAAAAAGATATCTTAAAAATTTCATAAAAGAAATCTTGAAACTATTTAATTAATCATGATTCCATCTATAATGACTAACTCCATGATTTATTTTTCTTCTGAAAATATAAATGTTTCAATTTTTATTTGCTAAAATGCGTCTGTAATGGAAAGACACGTAAAATAAATTAATTAAAATAATTTTTTTAAGGTTATTCTGTAAAAAAATAATGTGCAAATCTACAGACCATAATTTATTTTTATGTTTAATTTCAAGTCAAACTACTGAATAGTTTTTTTGTACAGTGTACGACAAAATGTAATTTGTGTAGCCTAGTGGAGGATTCGCTTTGCTCATCCTAATAACATTAAAATAACAATGAGGATTATTTTGAGATAGTAAAATATAGCCCTGTATTATGAACCAATATGTGAAACTTAATGAAAAATATGATGTTAAATGCATGATACCTCTATTTTATTATTTTTTAATATATCCATACAATATATAAGCACACACATATACATGCTCACACACATATAAACATAGATTTTAAAACTTTTTTTTAGCATTCCCAACCTCAACCCTCCATAATGGTATTTTTAATTTGTATTTATTTTTTTTTTATAATAGTGAATAATGTATGTTAAACACACACACACACACACTTTTAAAAAAAATTAAATTTATTCGTATGTTTTTATAATTTTTTCAGCAATCCACATCCCACCTTCCATAATAGTGTTTTCTACTTTTTATTATTATTATTTTTTTTAACATATTATATGCCTATACTGGTAAACAGCAGAAAAAATGAAAATTAAGATTTGAGCCATGCAGAAATAAGAGAGACGGGATAATTATAAGACAATGCTAATTGCTTTAATTTAAAAATGTTAGGCTGTAAGAATTAGGAGGAACACAAACATTTGATACGAAGACTATGATTAAGTAGAATAGATTACTACTATATATACTGAATATACTGCTATATACTGAAATATGTAAGCAGCAATTGAAGTTAGTAAAATTGATTACATTAAATGAAAAGTCATTACGTTTATCATAAATATTGAATGTTAGGGTGTTATTAGGGAGAATATTAAATTTAACATCCATAAAACTGATACTAGAATTATTTGAATAAGAAGTGCTAAGTTCTAGATTAGAAGGGTAATTTACAGGAAGAGATGTACAATTATTATCATTAACAGAAAAAAAAAATTATATCATCTATATATCTGTAGAACAATATATTATTGTTAATAAATTTTCTTTCATAAAAGTAAAGTCGGATAACATGCTTGATGAAGCAGCTCCTTGAGGGATGCCCTATATTTGAATAAAAAAAGCATTGTCTTGATATCAGCATTTCAACGGTGGGTGGCTTTGAAATCAGTGAAAATACCAAAATTTTCCAGAATTGTTCTTCTCCAGATACTTCAAAAGGTACCTTTTTACTTTTCACAATGAAACTACCTAAAATGAATCTGCTGAGACACAGAATATACCCATTCCTGATGTATTGGATATTAGTTTCAATTATAAACACTGAAGAACCATAAGGGAGCCATTATTGTTTAAATTTTCTGTCATCAAGACACTTTTAAAATAAATTTCTAAGTCTAAGAGGGAGGGGGGGATTGAGCGTGGTGCTTCTGTCTGAGCGGCAGGGACGGTGATTTCTTTTTTTTTTTTTCTGAAGCGATATCTATATAGCAAAGGTGATTCTATTCCGAATTTTACAAAAATTTAAGGCATTCAATTCCGAAAAATTTTCAAAATCTATCATCAATCTGAAAATTCGGATATATAAAAAAATATCGCGAATTTCGACAAATGGTTGCTGAAAAAATTAATTTTTGTCAATCATTCACAGAAAAAATAGCTAATTCCATGAAAGGATCATAGAATAAGTGCAAATTTTGTCTAAAGATCATGGAAAAAGCAAGAATTTCGTCAAAGGATTGTAAAAAAGCAAATTTCATCAAAGGGCTTCGAAAAACAACCCATGCGAATTTTGTCAAATGATCGTGGGAAAAAAACACTAATTTCGTTAAAGGATTGAGGATAAAATGCACCTTTTGTCAAAGGGCCGC
Source organism: Maratus speciosus (assembly GCA_963932465.1). Taxonomy (NCBI): domain Eukaryota; kingdom Metazoa; phylum Arthropoda; class Arachnida; order Araneae; family Salticidae; genus Maratus; species Maratus speciosus. The sequence continues at coordinate 258,000,836 of OZ010787.1, forward strand.
AGAAAAAAACCCCACAAATTTAGTTAGAGAAAAAAATGTGAATTTCGTCAAAAGATTGTAGAAAAAAAAGGTGAATTTTGTTAAAAGGCTGCAGAAAAAACACGAATTTTGTGAAAGGATAGAGGAAAAAACGTGAATTTCTTCATAGGATTTTTTGATTTTGTTTAATATTTTTTTTTAATTTGGATACTTTTACTTTTGGAACTGGTTTCAAAAGTTCAAGTATCCCATTAGAAAAACCTGCAAAGGAAATAGAAAGGTAGAAAACGGCCTTTGTAGAAATCAACCTCAGCTAGCCAATGAAACAACAACAAATAAAATAAAATGAAATAAAAATGTCGAAATGCAAACGAGATATCGTTAAAAAATTCTTCCATTGGGCTAACACATTAGCAAGCAGGTATTTTCACGTAAGTGAAGTAGCCCCATAATCTGTCCTATCCACATGAAAAACAGATGCAGCAACTGGATGCTGACTGCATTTTTAATTTGAAAATCACCTGAGAATGGCACTTCTAAATTCCTCAAAATATCACTCTTTAAAGTTATGCTTTCATTACAACACAAACAGACATTAAAAAAGGAAGATGCTAATGAAAAATGAAATATCGCGAAAAAAAAATTGATATGTTTAAAATAAATACTCATTTTCTTTAATTTTGTGTCACAAAATATTTTTTGTTAAAACTTTCTTTTTGTATAACGAAACATTTATCATGGAATACTTATCGCTGTATGAATAGGAATAAACTTTATTGAAAAGAAGACAAAATTTGCTAAGATATTAATGCTAATTATTATATTAATATTAATAATTATACTAATACTGGTTATAATTAATATTGATAATAATTTTTATTATTAATATTACCATGAAATCCAATTGTAAGCCCCCTTTCACTTTTAAGCAATTTTCTTTTTATTTTCCACTCCCAAATATAAGCCCCTCCCCCTTTTCCTTTCACAAAGTTTTTTTGTGGGAAAAAATTGATTTAAAAATCTAAGGGAATATTTTGACGGATTTCTACATGTTTTCACATATTAATGAACCCCACCCACCGCCCTCTGCAGGAAATGTCCGCTTCCTTTCTCTGCTCTCCCTCCCCCTCCTCAGCATAAAAGTTTACAATCATGGAAACCTTAATTTTATTGTTCTATTTGTTGCTCGAAAATAACAACAAGTAAATAATCGAGTATTTAAATTAAACCCCTTTCTCCAAAAGTTCTTATTTCTCCTCTGACCCCTACCCTGCAAAGTTTAAAATCCTTAAATTTAGTTTGAAAAAAAAAAATCCTGTCCTTTCTTACAGTTGAACCTCAAAAATCCAGAATCGGCGGGACCGCGGCGATTCCAGATTTCGGAGGTCTGTTAAAAAATATTTTTAATGGCAATATAATAACATACAAAATGCGTTTTTTTTCCCTTAGTGCAAGTAAATGACGATCAAATTGCTGAATCAACTTATAAAATAGGAATGATACACTAAAACTATAATGCTGAAATTAAATATACATATTAAAACAAAATAAATTAAAATATAGTACACAATAGATAATACAGAAGTGATTTTATTCTGAATTTTCTGAAAATTTAAGTCATTCGGTTCTGAAAATTAAAAAAATGGTCGGCCATCAGTCCAAAAAATCGGACATAAAAAAATCCCCAGGAAAAAAAAAAATCTGGAAAATAAAACAAACTTCTTAACATAAAATCCTCTTAATGGATGTTAAATATGAGTAAAATTGTGTAGTTACATTATAAATTCTTTATCTGAGAAGGCTCAGTGCCATTTTTAGAGTTTCTGGAAAGGGGGAGGGGGGGGTGTTCTTTGAGATAACATGTAAAATTGCACGATTCTTCTGATAATATATTTACAGAATTTCTTCAAACAATCAGAAAAAAAAAAAAATTCAGAGTTTTGATAAACGATCAAGAAAAAATATCGCAACTTTTGTCAAAAGAGTGAAAAAAAATAGTGTATTTTGCCAGTCTGTCACGGAAAAATATCATGAATTTTGACAAACGGTCGCACCCCCCAAAAAAATCAGTTTCCTCAGTCAATCGCAGAAAAGATTGCTCATTTTGTAAAATGATTGCAAACTGAAAAAAAAAAAGATTGTGGGAAGAGAAAAAAAACTAGAATTTTGTCAAAAGATCGCAAAAAACTCATCTTGTTTTCTTATTTTCAAGTTCTTTTCAAAGAAACAAAACTGAAACAAACAACATATCGAGATTGGCAAATGTGCGCATCAAGGTCATAGGGCAACGTGCCACTAGGTTGATCATTCTGTTGGAGAAGGAGCAAATGTTAATAGAGTGACTATCATGTGTGTTTATCTTTAAGTTCAAGCAAAAGAAAATGAAATTGCATGTTTGTTTCTTTAGTTATAAATATGTACTTTAGTGATTTTATTAGAATTAAAATATATGAAGTTTTGAGTCATCAACATATCAAGTTGTCTTTTTTTTTTGCCCATTTTTTAACTTTCCAGTTTTTGTAATTATTCACAGTCAATCATTATAAAAATATACCAGAATATATCTATATTTATTTATTTAGTGTTTATAGTTGAAAGAATTTAACTGCATTTGATGAGAAATATGAAAGTTACAGCAGTTTTATAATGTCCGGATTTTAGAGATTTCCGGAATTTGGATGTCCGGATTTTCGAGGTTCAACTATTTTGTAGCAAGGTGATTGATCTAAAATCTCATCTACATAAACTCATACAAGTATCACTCATCTAAAATCTTCATCCTCTTTGAAATTTTTTCTACATCCTTTCTTCCTAAATGGTGTGTGTGCGTGTGTGGGGGGGGGGGGGGATTTCTAAATATGCAGAAGAATGCAAAAGAATTTTCAGCAGCTTGGCTGTTCTAACCCTTGAATTACATGCATATTTTATGATTAAATAGAGCCAAAAAAAGGAAAAAGAATTTTTTTAATGTACTGCGTGTGTTGGGGGGGTTGGGTTGATTTTTGACGGCCAATTATCTACACGAGGGATATAGGCCCGGGGGGGAGTGCTCTCCGTGGGGGTCTTTCTAAGGGAACCTAATCCGTATTAACGCATGGAAGATCCACGGCTCGAAGAAAACCACGAAAACTCCGAACGATTAGGCCGACGGGCGCGATTGGGATCGAACCCAGCACCTCCCGTCTACCAGCTTCGAGAGCAGAACCTCTCAGCCACTCGTGTGTGTTGGGGGGGGGAGGGGGTGAAATAATTTAGGTGGTTATTTAACTATTTTACAACTAAATCACAAATCAAGTAAAAATTTTTAAAAAAATCACGATATGATCATGATATGAGAGTCAGGAGAGAAGCAGAGAAAAGAGAATAATTTAGCTGATATATTTATTTATTGTAACTACAGTGTATTTTAATTTATTTGTGTCTTAAGAAATTTAAAGAGTTTTATAAGTTAAATTAGGCATGTTTGGTACCAGAGGGGGTGGGGCAAAAAGGGAAGCAATATTTTTTTTGGAGGAGGAGGGGAGGGGGGGGAGTTAGATGATTGATTAAATAATGTTGAGGTAAAATAACAAAGAAGTGCATTTGAAAAAAAAGTACATTTTTTCAATTTTGCTTAGAGATTTTCGGGAGGAATATATATAAATATATATATATTTTTTTTACAAATTGGAAAGCTGCCAAAATATAGAAGATTCTCACCTCAGTATTTATTTCTAAATTAATGATAAAACAGGTTTCAAAATAATTTTTTTTAATCTCGATTATAAGCCCCCTCCCAAATTTAACTGCTTTTTCTTTTGAAAAAGGAGGGGCTTACAATCAGATTTTATGGTAATACATTTTATAAACATCAAAGAATTGCTAAAAATTGTGAAAAAATCCTAAAAATTGCATAAAAGATTCAAAAGAATTCAAAAATAGCTGTAGGAATTCCGAATCAAATTTATTGAAGAGAAGATAAAATTTATTGTAAATGAGTAAAAAATTAAAGGGTGAAAAAATGCTAAGATTTGCAAAAAAATTAAAAAAATTGCAGAACAAAAATTATTAACTTGGCTAATAGATTAAAGAAGTATTTCTGTTATGAAATTCCAAAAATTGTAGTCAAACATGAAAAAAACTGTAAAAATCAAAAAAAATCTCTGCATGAATTCAGGTTAAATTTTATCATAAAAAGGACAAAATTTACTATACTGAACTAAAAGTTTGAAATTGGATTCCTTTTATAAATGTAAAATAACTGCCGAAAAACATGGAAAATCGCTGAATATAGAATAGTTTATAAAATTTTGGTGTATTTTCGTACGAATTCTGTTGAATTAAAAAAAAAAAAAAAAATGTATTTTCGGAGGTGTGGCGCTTATGGTGGGTATGGTGCATATCCTGAAATTACGGTTTTTTCAAAAACCAAAAATTGCTTTAAGAAGGAACTTTGAAGGACCATTCAAATCTTGTAATTTCAGATATGAAATCATTCAAAATCTGCCCACATTGCAATCTGTTTTGCAACAATTACAAATAAATTTAAGAGATAGCTACATAGTTGATGTTATTGATTGGTACTGGTCACATTTTATACGATGATTTGTGGCACAGTTCATAACTGGGCATACTTTTTTCCCTACAACTGTACAAGAATATTATTTTGAACATGCTATTGTTAGAAAATACATATAGCCACAAATTTAAATTTATTTAAAAGTAAAATCTGACCTGTCACTTTTACATATATAAAAAATATATATGTATTTTACATAGATATATTTGCATAAAATGTATAAGCAAGAACCTGAATATAACGATAATTTTAAATTCACAAAATTATGACTAAATTTTTCACAAATATAAAAAGCTGTTTACAATTTCATAAAAACAGGACCCTGTGAGAAAGGTCTGAACAGAACCCTGTCTAGTGATGTCTGGGTATTTTGTCTATCAAATGCTGCTTAACAAATTCTAAGTCCTGAGAAAAAAAAAAAAAAAAAAAAAAAAAAAACTTACATCCATTTGGTTCATATTCTTCCACATACACTAGGCCTGCACTCTGTGAAAAAAAAAATGGCGGCACGGTCTATTCAATTCGAACACCAATATATTTTTTAAGTTTTTACGCTGTATTTTTTTCAGGGGGCGATCTGTATATTTGTCTTATTTAATCTGAGAAAAATAAAGTGTAAAACCTTTTAAAAATGTGTAATTGATTAAAAAGCCCTCTTCTGGCAAAATTTTGAACTAAATTTGTTTTTCCACTCAAAGAAATTCCCATTCCTTCATTATGTCTGTCACAAAATTTCAATTTTCTGACCAATAGTTTCGTCCATAGACAAATTTAAAGTTGGGTCGTTTAATTATGGACACACTGTATTTTCGAAGAGACAAAACCTACTCTTTTGCCAAATTAAATTAATGATGTTACTCGCACATTAAATTCTTTTTTTATTATTGCAATGTTTTCTTATTCAAAAACTAGGATTGTGCTCCTTTAGCTGATAAGCCCAAAATTTTCATTGCATTCAAAAATATTAAATCTAGTTAGAATTTGGCTATGAAAATAAACTTGATGAGCTTTTTTGTTTGTTTTATATGTTTATTTTATATGTATATTATTGATGTTTTTTTAAGTACAAATTACTTCTGTTTCTGTATAAAATTAGATAAATGGTTTTTTTTATGTTAAATAAATCATATAAATATCGAAAAAAAAAATGTGTGTATGTATACAAAATGAAACAGAGGTTCCCAGAAAATATGTTGCCAAATTTCCTTTTTTGCCAAGGCCCTTATACTGGAAAAGTACCTAAAGCACATTAAAATCGCTCAGTTAGGACCTCTGACAGTACAGTGTCGTCTGTTGGCGGTTATTTTATTGGCAGCATCGGGAGGAAGATATAAAGATGTACATTTTCGTATATTACACTTTAAACTCTCACCCATATTTTTTTTAAAAATATCTTAAAAGAGCAGAGTTTAAATTAAATTGCGGTGACCTCCTTTACGAAAGATTAATGGTTTTAAATGGGAATTTCACCAAATTAGCAAATGATATAATTTTTTTTCGTTTTCAACCTGGCTTCCACAAGTCTCAGCTAAAGGGACGCAGGCAAGGATGTTGGACGAACATACATCCGTCAATGAACTCAAATTAATGAACTCAATATAATTTATTGAGTTCATTATCAGACATACCTTTTGAATGAGGTTGATTGTAATAATTCCTGTACTGTTGTGATATCAATATCGTGAAAGTCATTGACATCCATTATTACATCATTGCCAAATGATGCAGCTTTCAAGTCAAAATTGTGTCATCATAAGGCACATTTATCATTAGAATCTTTTATTCCCAAATTAATTTGGGACTGTTTGGCTGTATTGCTTTATGTAGTAACAGAACTTTTTGTGCATTAATTGAGAACACATATGAAAAAAATTACTATATTAACACTTAGCTTGAGTCAATAATTCATCAATAATTTACTATACTTTTTTAATGAAAATATCTACCAGAAATTTTGAGTAATAATCTTTGTTATTTAGTCACATTATCTGCCATTAAATAAAATGAAAATTACTGCTGAAAATTTCTAGTAGATATTTTGAATTAAAAAAACTTTAAACTGCAACACGGCAAACAGTGTGTTAACTGAACATTGCATTAGTTAGAACCACATAAATTGAGGGAAACCTGTACTAGGAAAATAATTCAAAGACGACTTTAATAAAATATATTTGTAAACTATTTTATGCAAAAAAATATTTACCATTGCCCATAGAGATCCTTCTGATGCAGCTTCTATAGTTGCTGCTCGTGGCATATTATACATCAAAGCTAATTCTCCAAAACTGCCAGCATTGTCATATTTCCCAACTAGCTTGTTTTTTTCTTTATCAGTATCAACATAAATATGATATACACCACTGAAAAGAAAACAGCTTTATAAAATCCATATGTACATGTGTATACACAAACACACACATAAATACATATCTTTAAAAATTTTATTTAATAAATTTTAATAAACAACAAATGTAAACCACAACATTATCTAGAAAGTTAAAGAGAAAATATTTTTGATTATATGACTGTATATTCCTTCTAGTATGGGTATTAAAAGTATGTTTGATGTTTTAATTTAACATGAAATGAGACAAACTTAAATTATACCAAATGTCATAATCATAGATGCTAGCCTTCCTGGGTAATCCCCCCCCCCCCCTCCTCCCAAGTCAAACATATATGAACAAGACAGTTTACTCAATAAATGAAACTGTGGCAAAAAGAAACAAAACATTTTATTAAATAAATTTTCCAGTCCAAAAACATTTATCTTTAAAAAAGGTAGAAGGTTGGCAGCTATGTGTACTGCATGGCGAAAATAAAATCCATGGTCTAATAGAGGAGACTAACACATTTCAAATTTCAATTTTGACCTGATATGATAATTTATTATAGTTGTTAGGAAAAGAAATCATGGAGGAGAACATATCGTTCCATATACTCAGTCGCAATGAAGCATGTGGCTTCTATTTTTAAATGATTAGAATGACCATTCTGGCAACATCATTTGGCCAGGTTCATCTCTTAATCCTATTTTAGGTTGGTTGGTCCTAATTATAGTCAGTTTCTGCATACAAGGGCTAAACAGAGAATAATTATGAGTTAAAAATAGATTTCAAATTACCATCAACATGTATACTCAAACAAGGATTCAATTCTGCCACCTCCTAATTACCAGACAGTTTGCTCAGAAAACTGATCAAACATTAATTTTTCTTCCTACAGAGGGCAGATAATCATTAAAAGACAAATATTTTGAAAGCATGACTATATGAGGACGTGAGTTTCAAAACTCGCTTTATCCAGAAAATAAAATTTTGGGAAATCGCAAAAAACCTCTGACTGTCCATAGGTTTTCATTGTAAAGCAAGATTTTACAATGCCAGAAATACACGATAAAAAGTTTTTTTTTCACAGATTTTAGTGTTTTTTCAATGCAGGTTGACCAATAGAATAGATTAATAGACAATACTATTTTTTTTTAAATTTTGGATAATGCATCTTCATATCAAGATTTTAAGACAATCACTGTTGATGAAACTACTGTTTTGAACAATGTATTGACATGATTGGAAAAAGTACATCTGCTTGATGTAATTTTCCGAAAAATACAGTTTTAATTTATTATCTCAAAAAATGTTGAAAAATAAAAATACCGGTGAACTTATGTAGCTATATGAAAGCTATATGAAATTTAGTTATTTCATATAATTATGAAAATTGTTTGGCAGAAATTCTATACAGTATCTGCTAAAAAATGGACATTTCATTAAATAACAGTTCACAGTACTTTGGAAACAATGAGTTTTCAAAAATTACTGTTTTTATGTTTAATGATGATAGCAGAGGAAAATGTTTTATTTAACATCAATTAAAATATTTATTTCACTACAAAAGCATGAAGAAATGAAAATATCAAACGCCAAATTTTTAACCAGAAGTTTTACCCAGTAAATGAAATTGTGCAACATAGAAACAAGGTATATTTTATTAACCCTTTAAGAAAGGAAGTTTTTTGACAGAAATGAAAAGTTTTGGTGGTTTCTCCTAATTAATAGGATCATATATATATTTTTAAAAAAATTAAAAAAATAACTGATGTCAGGTTATACCAAAAGAGGATCCAGGCAATTCTGTGGGTGCAGGATTGCAATCGGAGGCAATCGGAGAAAAAGAGGAAAATGTTTTTTTCTTTTTGATCACCTACACAATTGTGTAGGTCAGGTCTTAAAGGGTTAAATAAATTTTCAAGCCCAAAAAAGTTGGTCTATAAAACACATGATGTCACCGAGCAGACTAACATATAAAATAAAATAAGTGATAAAATTCTGAAACCAATATACAAAATCTCCTTCTGGAACCATGTTTATCCACTACAAATGCTTGTATGCAAATGTTGGTATGCTGATACATCATAGATTTGTACCACAAATTAGAATCAAAGAAATTTCGAAAATTAATATTCCCCCCCCCCCCCCCCCCCAAACAACTCTTCAAGAATCTTCCATATTTTTAATACAGAATAATGTGTTTTGGATATTGTTTTAAAATTCAGCAATGTGGTTTTCAATTTAATATTTTCTTCTGTAACATTTGCAAGTCACAGTTTTTCTAAATATTATTTAAATAAAATGATCTTGTATATGTTTATTCCCACACATACATCTGATGTATAAGAAGAAAAAGAAAAGTCAATATGCAAGACCAAAAATTAAGGGCATCAAAGACAGCTTAACTGAAATATAAAATAAGTAGCATTTATAACAAAAAAAAAAAAAAAAAAAAAAAAAAAAGAATAATAAACACATAACTTGGGCATATTAACTAAACTTACTAAAAAAAACAATATAAGTCATGTAATTAGTTAAATTTTATTTCAGAAAGAAATTATAAACCTACTCATTTAACAAGCAGTTTAAAAATACATCACATTTGCTAGCATTTTACGAGCATGAAACTCAGAAATCTTGTAACCTTATGCTTGCTGAAATGGGCAGAGTTTTCAGCTTAAGAGATAAAACATAACATTATTATATAGCCTTGGCTAAAATTGACAGATCATATTTTGTTAAAAAATTCAGCAAAGCATGTACCTAACAAGTTTCTTTAAAATTTAACTGAAAATTTATAAAACTGTGCTCAAACCTTTTATAAAAAGTAAAGAAATCACTCAGTTCACAATTTTTCATCAACAATTTTGCTATTCATAACTTGTACACAAAACATAAAAATAGTAAATTTCAAAAGCATATTTTAAAAATGCATAATTACTTATCTATAACGTAGAAATTATCACCATCATCTCCTTGTTTAATAACAATGTCTCCAGGTTTTACCTAAAAATAATAAATTAAAAGTCACTTAAATATTATATAGACGCATATTATATATATATATATATATATATATATATATATATAACCATTGTATAATTACAAATCATCATTGATTTCCTATTACTAAAATTAAATAATACATTCAGCTACAATTCATAACACTGACATTATACAAAATAAAGATGGAACCTTTAACTAGTAATACAGAATCAAGCACAATATCACTAATTCACTAGCACATTGCGGACGATAAATCCATATAAACATATGAAAAAACACCAAATTTTGATAAAATATCCTATTAAAGACAAAAGATGCAAATAATAAGCTAAATAATGTTGAACCACAAAAAGACATATCATAAACAAACAGTAGATTAAATGGATGAATGAAGCCGGAAGCTTATATAATATTTCACTTTTTCAAGGGTACATAAAATACATATATAAGCAAAAAATATAGTCGATTTCTGTAATGGAATCCAGCAATAAGCTAAAAATTGAATTCCATTTTGTACCCTATCGAGTATACACCAATAATTATAAAACCACCATGCCGAATAAATTGAATTAAGAAAAATTATTAATCAATGCAATATCTGCATTAATGAAAAACATTAAAAAATGAAACAATTTAAAATCAAAGACATACCCAGCGAGAGAACTGCATGACCATATTGACCATGACTCAAAAATTTAACCAATTTTATCACAGCAAATATTCCACCCAATAACTGGCACAGACAAAAACGAAGCCCCACGGTTGCCACTTAATATATTCACATTCTTGAAATATAACAATTATAATTAATAAATTTAGCCATATAATAATTATTATTACTTACTATTTAATGATCCTGGTTTAAATTATATCTAAAAATACATTAAGAAGTATTTGTTTAAAATTAAACAATAATTAAGAGACATTATCTAATATCATAGATGATGGCAACAATAAGAACTAAATAATTAATTATTTAATGCTGCCATCTAGCATTACTACATAAAATTAAAAAATAAGAATGTCTGTAAATGAATGAATTCACGTCAAAATCAGTAGTTATATTATATAGTGCTGCCATCTATTGTATATTATCAAATGCAACAGTTGAAAAATTGTAAAAAAAATGCTTATTTAAAATATTGCTAATATCTGAACCTATAAAATTACTTTAAGACAGTACAACAAGTTCATTCTAAAACAGCACAACTGAATATAGATAATAATCATTTAACATCTTTAATATAACGTGTTATAATTATTTTTTATGTTTTATTATTTACGTAAAATTAAGTAAATTAATAATAATTTTCAATAAGTTACTATAATAATAATAATTTAAAAGTTTGTTTATATTAATCACTTAATCAGGCATGGAATCAGGCATGAAAGTGGAAAATGGGAAAAAAGGTGGAAAAATTTTTCCACCTGTATAATAAGGCCAAACTCGTATAATTTAGACACATTTTAACAGTTATTTATACAATAAAATGAATTATAACTGTACATATGATTGTTATTTTATTTTTGTAACTTAGTAGTATTAAAAGAAAAAAAAACAATAAATGTATAAATTCATTAAAGAAAAAAAAAATTGGAAACAGTTTGCTAAAAGTATAAATCCATCCAAATGTATCTAATGAACTTGTGTGAAGTACAGAGGTTAATTTTTCAAAATAAATGTATTATTTTGAATGATTTGACTGTTTAAGACTTTACTTAAAAAAACTATGCTAAATATATGCACGCCAAATTGACCTTTACTCCAGAAATACATTTCCAAAAATGCATCACTGAAATTACCCAGAAGTGTTTCATAAATAGAATAAAATATTCTATTCCAAAACTAACCTTATGAAAACTTCCTTTTCCTAGTTAAAGAACTTAATTTACATGACTTTCAGATGCTTATAATAAAAGCTCGCCTTTGATTTGATAGTGCAGCAATTCAGAAACTAAGGATTTGAGTAGACAAAATGTCTAATTATTAATTTTTTTAAACCTTCCCTATATGCTTCTAATGTTTTCTTTGCATTTTTGTATCAATCCAGAGAATGACCAAATTTGCTTTTAAAAAGGTGGAATTCCTCCTTTAGGAGGAACTTTTTCATGCCTGAATAATTAATGTTTCATTGCTGTTTGGGGGGGGGGGGGGGGGTATATATCTACAGATAACAACATTTCTACAAACATATAAATACATATATCATAACTTGCAATAGCATCCATCATTACTAAGGGAAATATATTGAAGTAAATCTATAGAAGTGACTTAAATTGAAGTAAATTAATTTAAATATTTTTATACAGTACTAAGGAAAGCAACCTCATAAGGACCAAAATAAATATAGAAACTCGTAAATTCAACTTACACTTCTTTTTTTTTTTTTTTTTATAATAATTTTATATTAAATCAACATTTGCATATAAATTATCCAGACAACACAGTCCTCCTCCATAATTTAACATCTACCCACCCAGCCAACCTATTTAAAATTTTTTATATATTTTGTATTTTTAGTTTTTTGTAATTTTTTTTTTATATTTTTTTGATACGCAAAATGTGAATAGTAACATACAAGAAATCTCCCTACTATACATTGTTTAGATCATAAATTAATTGTAGATTAAGGAATATATGAATTTCTTAGGAAAACCATGATTTAATGCATCAAATATTAATTGTTTAATGTTTTTATTGATAAGATGTGATGAACATAAACTTTTGATTCTATACAAATGATTAATAAGTATATTATAGTAAACTGAAATATGTAGACAGGATTTAAAATGAGTAAATGTATTAACTTTTTACGTTTGTCATAAGATCAGTAATTGTTTTGTTTTGTGCGATTACGACTTTTAGATCTAAAAAGTTAATAGTATTATTTGTTAAAAGGTTTTCTGTCAATTCTAAATTAGTTGGATAATCAACTGGAATTTGAGCAATATTTAATTGTTTATATACACAGTGCATCTCATAAAGATACTGATATTTTTGAAATAATATTTTAATATTTCAATATTCAAAAATATGCTTATGCATATAACAAAAAGCATGTATTAAAAAAAACATTTTGCAGTAAACTAAATTAAAATTAAAAAATTTCAACTTACTGTAAACAAATTTGCCATCTCATAAATATAAAGATATTTTATATACTTTTTAATTATCATCCAAAAAAAGATCCATTCTTATTAATGACAGCAAATATTCTAGCTGGCAAGCTGTTTATTAAGTTGTGTATGTATTTTGGCTTAATATCAAACCATTCACTCGATTGCTGTTTTCAACTTAAGGATGTTTGAAAGTTGTCTTTCAGATGCATATACACTGTGAACGAGAATGTCACGAAGATTCTCAATTGGATTTAAATCAGGGCTACATGTGTGCCACATTATGACATGAACACTGTTATCACAGAACCATTTTTTGCTGAGCCTTGATGTGTGAATTGGTGCATTATTCTGTTGGTACAAATAATTCCAACCACCAAGAGTTTCAGCAATTGGTAACAAGTGACAATAAAGCAGTTCTATATACTCTTTAAATGTCTGTTTACCTTCCAGAAAAGCAATATCTGTAGTACAGTAGAAGATCTTTATACCGCAATTCTATATAACGTAATTCTCCATATAACGCACAACTTCTCAGATGTAAACAATGAATTTTACAGTTAAGAAGCACCTGCATTTCCACTATAAAAATTACTACTTTTTAGAAAACTAAATTTGATACATTAGCTCAACTTTCTATACTTAATTCAGAACTTTAATGAAAAAATTGCTATTATTACAATAAACATTTCTGAAAATGAGTAATATAATGAATGACTTGATACAGGTATATTTGGATTGGACCATGTTTCTAAAGTAAATTTAACATTGTGTGGAATAATCTATATTAGGCAAAAGTTTAATAACTCCTGGTAACAAGGATGTATATAGATACTGTAATGTATTTTGATAGGTTTCAGATATATTTGGAAGTGTTTACAAAGTAAATTTAATGATTTGTGAAATGTGATCCATATAATGCAAAATTCTATATAACGCACAACCTTGCATTTTTAGGTTTGCATTATAAAGATCTTCTACTGTATTATTAAAAGAGAAGGCACTCCAAATCATAACAGAACATCCCCCTTTCTGCCTATTGAAGAGGGTTTGAGGTTCACATCTTAAATCGTGCAAGTAGGAATTCCAATCATCTGGGCCTTCAGAGTTAAATCTCTTTTCATCTGAAAAAATGTCTTGCATCCATTCGTCTTTCCAATGCATATGATCTTTAGCCCAGAGTAGCCTCCATTCTTAATGTTCTATTTTCAGTAAAGAAAATCTGCATATATGCTGGCACACAATATCTTTGATTTCTTTTATATGACAATGTACTGTGTCCTTTGAGATCATACCTAAACTCATTGAGAAACTTATCGGAGTGACATTTTTTGCGACGAAACAAGTTGCATGATCTCGCGATCGAGTCTTTCATTAGTCTTTCTCGGTCTGCCAGATCGTTTTCTCAAATATAAATTGTAAGTTTTTGATAAAATTTTATAAAGTGCAGCTCTGCTTCTCCCATTTCTTTTTACATATTTGAAAAACTGTTTAGCCATTAGCTTTAAATTTACATATTTTGAAAATCTCTTCTTTAGAAATTTCAATGTTTCGCAGCATCTTTGCAATTCAAACAAGTCAACCAACTTTGCTCGTTTGGGTAACAAAGTGCATTTCTGCACGTGTGCATTATTTCTGTATGCGCACATTAAAAAAAAAATTGTGTATGAAGCAGTTTCAAATTTGTCTTTAAATTTATGAGACAGTGTTATTTTTATTCTTTTTATTATTTGAGTCAAAAATTTTTTATTTAAATTTAAACCCCTGTAATAAACTCATTTCATTGTTCTTAATATGAAGTATAAAATTTAATTTCGTATAACTGAATTAATAAAATGTAATTTAAAAAACATGTCTTTATATTTATGAGACGCACTGTGTATATATATATAAAACCATTATAGAATATTACAAATCATCATCTATTTCAAATATAATTTATAAATCGAGTATAATGACATGATTACAACATTATACATTTTTAAATTTGGAACAGCAATTATTAAATTAACTAATCATTAATGAATTTTTAAGACTAGATCCAAATCCTTAAGAGTGAAGTATTAAATAAGATTCAAACATTATAACATTAAAATTAGGCAAAAGATCAATATTAACAGGAAGCAGAAAAAAACAAACAAACATATATATATATATATACACATATAGGAAATCAGAAATATTTGACAAATTTTGTCAAACTATTTGTAACAAAAACATTTTAACAAACAAAAAAAGACTAGAAAAAATGCATTCATTGACAGCACTATTCAATCCATTGTCTGAAATGGAGGATATCATATTGAAAATACATAAATTCAACAAGAAAAACCACAAAAGGAATGCAAAAAGGAGAACTATCATGAATATAAAATGGATTTTACGATTCCAAACTTGTTTTCAAAGGGAATATTTCAAAATCATAAGTAAAATGTGTTTAATTTCTGAAGTAGAAATTAGAAGCTCTGCTTGAATGCAAATCTCTACCATTGCCGATTAACCGTAACTAAAAAATTCTTTGAACATAATCAACCCATACATAGTATAAATTAAAGAAAGAAAAATCATGCGTTAAGCATAGATTATGAAACACTTTCTGTTTTACCATTACATGAGTAATGGCTGAGGTTTGTAAATTAATAACAGAGTGCAAAATATGCAACTGAAAGTATTTATGCTGAGTTTTAAAACCGATAATTAAAATGAATTAAATAAGAAAAACTTTAGCTAAACTTATGGTGGAAAGAAAAAGATAAAGATTAAAAACAAATACATTTATTAAACCTTAAATGGTACTGATAAAACAAACACATTAAAAGCTGAAATTCAGATGATATTCAATGCCTTATATTCTAAGTTACGTCTGTTATTAAAGAAAACACTTTCAGCGTAGTCACTCAAATCTGTTCATTTCAAAACCAACCAAAAACAAGCTTTAAACCTCTGGGGCTTCAAAGCATTAGATTATGTAACTTCAATACTATGTAAGACATTCTCTCAATGGCCGACTAAAACATTCTTAAAAATAGTAAAGACATCCTTTAATCACAAATGGATGAAAACGAGAACTTTGATACACGTTGAAACGACAACGCCGACTGGAGATATTACCGGCAAACTCAAGATTAAACTAAAAGTACATCTGCACTTCTGACAAGCAGACAGCTGTATTTAAACAATCCAGACTGGCAAAAAAGTTAGTCACACAGCAAAACAAATGTTCCTTCCAACTTCTAGAACAAGTTTAGAAGTGATGTCATGCTTCACAGGAACGAGTATGATCTCAACGGATCGTGACAAACGCCGTCTCGTGGATAGAGCCTGAACACCAGTAGCCGATGTCAACATCACACAGCATGTGTGGTAGAGATCTGCACGGGCCGGGCTCGGGCCTAATTTCCTTCCCAGCACTCGGGCCAGGCCTTACTTTTTTCCTGATGGTTCGGGCCGGGCCTAACTTATTTTTCTGCACAGAGCCGGTACTGGTTTCATTCCTAATCCTCACGGCCAAAAATTTTCATTCCTAGTTTTGAACCAGCCCGTATGAAAATCATTGTCTCGGCGTGGCCTAGTCCGTTCAAAGGTCAGTAAAATTAGGCTTGGCACAATTAAAAAAAAAAAAAAAAAAAAAAAAAAATGCATACATTTTTAAATCGCCATTATTCTACAACTAAGCATTCAAATGCATCCTTTTTAAGGAATAGTAGATTTCTACGCTTATTAAAATATAGTTAAATTAAAATATAGTAAAACGTGTGAAAAAGAACCTGCCTATGACGGAATCTTGTTTTAAACTGAAAAACGTGTTGATCCATGCCAAATTAATATACTACTACATAAGAAAAGAATATATAATACATTTACACATGCTAAGAAAGAGAACTTGTCTATAATGCATTTTTTTTCTTTTTTATGCAAATCCATCTTAGATTTTACTGTATAGCATTTTTCAGATTTTTAATACTTCAATACATGGAATATGGATTAACAATATTAATGATAACTGAAACATTTACATACAAGAAATAGAGATTCATTAAAAAAATCTATCACACCCTGTGGCACTTCTATAAAAATGAAGATTATACACATGAAAAGAAAAGTTAAGATAAATATTTTTGGCCTGAACTCCTCGTACGAGACATATTTTTAACCAAATCGACGTAAAAATCAATGTTTTGTAAAAATTCACTTTGGCCGAACTTTTAACTTTTCTACCGGGCCGGGCCAATATTTTTTTTGAATGGGCCGGGCCGAATTTTTTTCTCTCAGTCGGGCCGGGCCCGGGCCTGGAAATGTCGGCTCGTGCAGACCTCTAATGTGTGGTTTAAAGGGAAAGTACGAGATATACCATGATATAAATAAACGCCGGTGAATAAAAAGTATGAACTGCAAATAAAAGAAAGTTGCAATAAAAGAGAAAAAAGGAAAAGGTTTTATATAAAGGTAAGTGAAATTACGAATAAAGAAATAAAATAATAAAGAAATGGTTGCTTGTTGAATGAAGGTATCTACTGCACAGTGACAAGAATAAGGCAGGGTTGGCAAGATTTTGATGCATGACGGTTTTTACCATCATGTCAAAAACCACTTTGTCAAAAATGTCAAGAACTGTCAAAAACCAATTTTTTAGTAGTAGTTTGTTTTTACATTATTTTTTTTTTCATTCTATCTTTAATATTGTTTCACATGAAATATTCAATATTAAAGACTCTAAAGTATATTTATCCATCCGAGTAAAGCAAAAAAGAATTGCATTAGAATAATACATATTCATCTCTGTTAGAAGATCTCTACAATAATATTAAGCTATTTGGCATATTCCACAATAATTATAGTCACAGAAATTTCCTCAGAAGTGAGTCTTCTTAAAGTGTTAAATCCAAATTGTTCGTTGATTATTATTATTTCTAAATAGCAATAAATGAAATAAAATATATTTTAATAGTTGGGAATTACATACATCTTTTGGGAGAAAGGAATAAGACTTGTTCTTCAAAGTTAAATCTTGTAAAGATTAAAATTTGCAAATCATTATTAAACTTTAAACCACGTGAAAACTCAATTTTTAACTATATTTTTGTTAAGTAGTTTATTTTAGTCTTATTATTTCCCTAAACTAAATAAATAAATAAATATTATTTTTAAGCAGAAATGTAGATTACTGAAGATCCATTAATTAAAAGTTAACTGCAATAAAAAATAAAACATTTAAGAATCTCTAAATTTAATAATAATTTAAAGGTAAAAGATTTTTACCCATACAGTCATATGTATGTAATAAAAATATGCAATGGTTATTCCTTTCAATTCACTTTAAATAATGCCTAAATAATTTTAAGTAAAATGTATACAGGACATAAATAGTTGGTCTTTATGGTAGATTTAATAAATTTCTATGCTTGACATTTGTTGTCACACCATGTAACAGCCTTTTTGCATCACAAAAATAATTTTAATGTATTTTATTAAAAATGCATATTGAATATTAATTAATAATTATAATAACCTTTTATTATCATTTAATATTAGTGCTCATTGCAGTTAGTAGAATCTATATTAGGAGAGATTATGACATATTGTCCTTTCCTTTTACTCTTGTATTTTTAAATTTTTCCCATTTAGGAAATGCTCATCTTTTAAATAAATTTAACAAAGTAATATTGTGAATAATAATGACAAGAACAACAAAGAAAAACCAATCTACAAATGTATTGTATGCTACAATTAAACTATAAATTGGAGGAAAATCGAAAATGATAGGGTTTTGATGGAATAAACTGGTAAAAACACTTTTTACCACTGTCATGTCAAAAACAAATTTTTGACATCAAAAACCCAACTCTGGAATAAGGGTTACATAATATTATTTCTAACACTTTCTAACACTTCCTGAATGCTTCAACAAAACTTCGTTATTTAGGGAAATAAGGTAAATGAGATAACTAAAACATTTTAGAAAAAGCATAAAAAATTTGAAAAACAGATTTTAGCAGTTACCATCCATAGCCAAATATGTACTCCAATTCTTTTGAACAGCCCTATATTTGATCTGTAGGTTGATATATATACTACATAATGGGAAAATTTAGTTTAAATAAGATTCAAATATTATAACATTTAAATTAGGCAAAAGATCCAATAATAACAGGAAGCCCAATGTATTAAAAAACTATATATATATATATATATATATATACAGTGTGTCCACATATAACTTGACCGACCTTTATTTTCGCAACCGCTGGTCCTAGACGCATACTTCCAATTACAAAATTGGTAAAAATTAGGTGCAGAGTTAAGATAAAAAAAAAAGTTTGAAGTGAAAAAACAATTTAGTGAAGAATTACAAAATTTAAATTTTTATACGGTCCCCTGGTCCTATAGGTTATATTTAGTAAAATTTTCTTGTTACACTGACAAGTAGGGCAAAACATGTCCAGTTATTCTACGATTAAAATTGACCGAGTAATAGCTGTTTAAAGTTGGGGCATATTTTTTGCTGCAAATTAGGGGTCATTCACAAATTTAGTAGAAACATAACTTCGTCAGATATATTAAAGAATTGGTTGAGAGTAAAATTAGCATTGCAATATAAATTTGAAATCTTTAATCATTCTGACATATTACTGTAAAATATACAATTTGTACTGAACATATAAGATGATACAAAATAACAGAATTTTTGTTAAATAAAAGGATGAAAAACAACAGCCTCAATTCTTTACCAAATGATACATATTTTAAAATGCTGTTAGATTACAGTGTCTTTCAAATTTTGGATTATGTCATATTTTTTAGTTTTTGAAAATTGATTCTTATGTATTTTTTAGCGCTGAATCTGAAAATTACCTTCATTTTAAACCATCATGTCAGGATTTTTCTCAAGTCGCAAATTTCAAAGTTAAAAAGCTCAAAGATAAAATGGATCCCCCCTCCACTCCCAACCTCATCGGGCCCTGAGTTGTTTAGCTGTAAGAAACACAGTATAAGCCAAAAAATTGAATAAATTATTGAATTAAATAGTCTTACATCTATTTTATAGTATTAGATTTTTCACTATCTTTTAAACTTGAAATTTACGATTTACGAAAAATCCTGACATGGTGATTAAAAGTGAATGTAATTTTTTTATTCAGTGTTAAAAAATACATAAAACACAAATATAAAAGTTAAAAAACACAACCATTGCAGGTTTATGTTATCTAATCTAAAACTCTTTCTTAAACTTGCTGACGGTAATGTATCCGAATTTTTTTGTGTTATCTTCTAATATAAGTATGTATACGATGATAAGCGTCAAAAATCATAATAATAATACTACATTGTCATCGGATTTAAGTCAGTATGTAAAATTTAACTTTGATCAGACATTTGATAGTGAGTTAAATTTTGAGTAAAAATTTTAAACTGGAAAGACGATCGTTGCAAGGTAAATAAAACCTTATGAAAATAACATAATTTTTGTTAAAAGAAATCATAGCTTCAAATCCTTACAAAATAAAATGCATGTTAAAATACAATTATTTTAACTAATCTGAAACTTAACTAATAAAAGTTAATCGTAATGGTTGTACGATTTCTTTCAAAGCGCAGATACCTTGAAATAAGTAAGTACTTTATACACGACCACTGAAAGCATAGTCAAAATCATCTGTTTTGATGTGTAAAAAAGTGGTATAGTCATGCATTTCAAAGTTTCATAACTCAGTCAATTTTAATGTTACATGAATGGGACTTTTTACCCGTCTGCCAAGAAGTGTTATGTGTTTCAAGCGTATCTGGGTATGTGGATTTCTTTATACCCTCGAAACATCCCAATGGCTTGATGGATTTTTTTAATGAATGAGGTCTCTATCAATTCGTCTTAACCGTCCGATTGCTATAGGCTAGTTTGTGTTTTTATAAATTCGAAATGGCAGCCATAAAATACAAAATGGCGGTAGATACAAAAAAAAAAACTTTTACTCACCATATTGAATGGCATATCATTGGATAGGTCTTCCAAAACTAAGACTATGTTTCATTGACTATTTTATAGTCAGAAGCTCCGCTTAAATGTTACAAAACCTGGATATTGTGTAGGTAGGATCTCTAGGTTTACTGCAACTCTAACCTTCATAGACATCTATAGGCCTCATCAAAACAGTGTTTATAAGTAGGAACTAACAATTAAACTCAACTTAAAAGTCATCGATACAAGTAAATAAAAAAAATAGGGAAGTAATATAAAAAAATAGTTTCACATTGAGAAATAATTAATTAGTTCGCTTTTTACACAGCCGGGTTTTTTGATTTTTAAAATTTAATTTTTACTTATTTTGACTTACTTGTTAGTGTCACAGTAAATTTTTACTAAATATGACTTATAGGACCGGGGGGGGGGGGGGGGGACCATATAAAAATTTAAATTTCATAAATTTTTAAAATGTTTTTCTTGACCCAAATCGCTTTAAAAATAATTCTTTTTCCATTTTTGTAATTGAAAGTATGCATCTAGGACCAGCGGTTGCGAAAATAAAGGTCGGTCAGGTTATATGTGGACACACTGTATATATACATATATATTGTATTTATCACGGTATTTCAAAATGAATTAACTGAATCTATAGGTTTTAATTTCTGTGTTAACTTAACTGTTTTATTCACCTTAATCTTATCATGCTTATGGATTCCATGTGCAGGAATCTATTTTGAAAACCTACTGGGAATTTATTCGGTAAGTCGTGTAAGATTTCTATTGCTATAAATTAAATATTTAATGGGTTGTAGGTTTTTTTTTCCATTTCATGCCATTTGATAATGTTCTGTTTTCATCTTGAGACTATTCTTTTGGATCTATTGGTTGTTCGAGTACCAGAGAAAAAATTTTTTCAGCTTTAAGCTTTTTTCTCACAGAAAACAACAGATTTGCTTATATCATTGAATTCTGTACTCTTGAAAACGTAATTCAATATATAAGTTTTTCAATTTTTTCGGAAGCCATATTCTTCGTTTTTTATTCTTCCTTATTAATTCTTGTAATTAAGTATAAGGTACTTTATTTTATACATACAGTTCTACATTATAGGTTTGTGGCATCCATTTTTATTGTCATTCATTCACAATAATGCAGTTTTTGATGATGGTCGGTAATGTTTAATTAATGGTTATATATAATAGTAATATATATATAAAATAGTATATATATAATAAGTATATATATAACACCATAATGCCAAAGATGACCGGTAACTTGTGGTTTTAGATGTTTTCTTAAATATCTAGAAAAAAACACGAGAAATTATCCTGAAACTCCAGGCTTGTAAACAAAATAGTATAGGCCATATATTTCTGGGAAGATTTTTTTCCCGAAACCCCATACGGGAAACAAATTGAAAAAGAACAAATATCTTTTGGATAACCCTGTAAAAACTAATGTATCAAAAGCTTTTAAACTGCAGATTATGATTAAGTGCCTTATTGTAATTCATTTTTATGAAAATAGCATGTATATTCATAGAGAAATAAAGTTTTTATAAAAAAAGTCCCAAATTTTACCAAGTTCTTTACTTAAAAATTGACGAGTTCTTACTATAAAAAGAAATTCTTCTCAGAAAATATGCCAAACAACATTGTACAAAAAGCGAGCGGGTTTACTAAATGATTCACTGTGCATGCCCAAATGTAATCAAAATATAATTTGCATAATGTGTTAGCTAAACGTATAGAGCAACTTTTGTGAAAGTCTCAAAAACATAGTTTGAAATGTCTGAAAATTATCATTTTTAGAATAAGTTCAAAATCCATTATTCCCAAAAGGAAGGAAAAAGACGAGGGGCTGTATCCAAATGCAGTAGTACGTGCAATATTGTGCATGCTATATAGTCACTAATCAATGGATATATGGATACAGCTCTTCATCTTTTTGCTTCATTTTGGGAACAATGGATTTTTAGCTTATTCTATCAACGATAATTTTCAGTATTTTCAACCTATGTTTTTGAGACTTATAAAAGTTGCTCTATACATTTAGCTGACACATTATGCACATTATATTTTGATTGCGTTCAGGCATGCACAGTGAAACCTTATTTAGTAAACCTGCTCATTTTTCATACAATTTTAACTATATTTTAATTCTGATTGCGGGGTATTATGTACAATGTAGTTTGTCGTATATTCTGAAACAAACTATTTCTTTTTTTTTTATATTAAGACCTCTGCAAATTATAAATAAAAAATTTGGCAAAATTTGAGACTGTGTTTATGAAAACAGGAATTTCTCTTCGAGTATACATGCTATCCTCATAAAAATTAGCACAAATTATTACAATAAGCCACTTAATCATAATCTACAGTTTGAATGCTTTTGCTACGTTAGTTTTGACAGGGTTATCCAAAAGCTATTTGTTCTTTTTCAATTTGTTGGTGGCCCCCTATGGGGTTTGAGGAAAAAAATCTTCACGGAAATATATGACCTGTACTGTTCTGTTTCCACATCTGGAGTTTCAGGATAATTCCTCATGTATTTTTCTAGATATTTAAGAAAACGTCTAAAATCACAAGTTACCGGTCATCTTCAGCCATGTAGTGTATATAGGAAATCAGAAATATTTGACATATTTTGTCAAACTATCTGTAACAAAAACATTTTAAAAAATGAAAAAAGACTAGAAAATATGAATTCATTGATAGCACTATTAAATCCACTGTCAGAAATGGAGGACACCATATTGAAAATACATAAATTCAATAAGAAAAACCACGAAGTGAATGCAAAAAGGAAAACGATCATGAATAAAAAAGGGATCTTGCAATTTGAAACTTATTTTCAAGGGGAATATTTCGAAATCATAAGTAAAATGCAGTTAATTTCTGAAGTAGAAATTAGAAGCTCTGCTTGAATGCAAATTTCTAACATTACTCGATTAACTGTAACCAAAAAACTCTTTTAACCTAATCAACGTCATCTAGTCTCGGCGTCATCTAGTTATATGACCTAAAATGGACGGTCACATTGCCAGGTAAAATGATAGGATCATTTTACTACCATTTTATTGGCTGAAGAAAATGTGACTACCCCAAACCTTTCTCTTTGAGTGCACGTGTTATCCTACCGTCTCCAAAGAAAATGGAATCAAGCACTTCGAGAAAAAGGAAATGGATGGAAAGTGCCATTTTAATGAGCAGTCCTTATAAGAATCAACTGTGCTTAGAAATGAAAAATAGAGAACAGAAAGAGAAGATAAAAGAGGCTGAAGCTAAGAAAATCCAATTAAAATATGCTAAACTTAAAAACGAAATAGCCAGAACAAGCAAAGAAAAGAGAATGAAGTCAAAGCAAAAACGTATTCCCATCAGTGTTGCCAGTGGGCTACTTTTTTTTAATGCAGATTTCTCGCCACTCGCACCACTTTTCTGAAATGTTAAAATTCCTCTTCTTTCGCCTTAATTAATATGTCATTAAATAAGGTGAATTTTACTATTTAAAAAAAGTGGTGGTGCCAATCAAGAAATCTGAATTTTAAAAAAGTAGCCCACTGGCAACACTGATTCATTCCCATAAAGAAGAAAAGGGTGCCTAAAGATCAATATTTGGAATACAGTGAAATGGATTCAGAATATGAACACAAGTGTATTTATTGCGATGAACTGTTTGCTTCCTCTGCAGCAGGTGAAGGTTCGATCTAGTGTTAAAGTGTCGTACGTGGGCCCAAAATGCATGCGCAAGGATAGATGAGAACAACGATTATGCGTATCTTTGCAATATATGCTTAAATATTCCGAGTTTTCAGATGGGGCAGAAATAGGCGTTATTTAACTAATTCTGCATTTATTATGGGCTATTACTTTTGGATCATAATTTTCAAATATTCCATTTTATTGTTTTTTCAAAATTGTGTTGATACTTTATTTTAAAATTTACATAAAATAAATTAGGTACGCTATTTCATTGTAAAACTTATTTTATTTCATTATGTATTGTCATAATTACTTTTACATCCATTATTTTGCCGGAAAAAAAGAAAAAAAAACACTTTACAATTATTTTTAAATGAAGGATCATTTTGCCCTTTGGTGAGGGTAAAATGATCCTTTAGACACATTTTCAAAAATCTATTTTTTTCATTACTCAATTTGGGTTTAAAATATTATTAAAGTATGTTTCTGATGCAAAATACAGTGTAAAATCTATTAGCATAGGACCAAAATTTTATTTAAACAGTTATGTGATTTTACACAAGTTTTCCCCTTAAGGGGATCACTTGCCTTTTAGGCCACCTTCTCCCATTTCTGTATTTGTGCTCAAAAATTAAACTTATTAAAAGTTACTGTTTTAAGTTTTTTTTATGCTAACAACAGTGTAGCGAATATTTTACCATGTACAGTATCGGACCTTTTATCCGGCATTCCGAAAACCGGAATGTTCTGAAAAATGGCATTTTTTACAATCTCATCATGGATAAAAAAAAAAAACTTCAAAAAATATTTTTAGCTTATAATTTATTCTTTTTCTATTTTTTAGCCTTATCTGATTATCAGAGAAAAAAAAAATAATCCTTTAGTCATATTCTACTGTTAAAAGACAAAACAAAACTATAAATACCGAAATTTAACCTGAAAGAAGTTTCTTTTTCTTTTTTTTAACTACAGCGCCGGCGTTCAGCGTTCGTTGAAAGAATGAATGAGAGGAAAAGTGTAATCATACTCTCCTGCTTCAAGGTCGAAGGGCAGAATGTCAGTAGGTCATTCAATCGTTCCAGGAGGGAGAAAAGAACTCTTGCCTTTAGAAAGTGCAATCCATGCAATCAAATACAAACAAATTAATAATTTGAGTTATTCTGCTTTGTTTAATTAGCAGGGAAAAATATTTTTCAACAACCTAAACAGTAAACAGAAGTAATATTATTATTCCAGATAAAAAAAAAAAAGGGAAATGGTACCGTTTTCTTTTCCTTACTTATTATTAAAAAAAAAAAAAAAAAAAAAAAAAAATTGCTTCCTCCATTGCTAATTGTTCCATTGAGTTCAAATTTTTAGCAGACTCAAATAAGAGTAAATTAGGCTGCTTACTACATTTCTATTAAAATGCAATAAGTATTTTTTAAAGAAAGTCCACTATCTGAGCCACTGCAACAACAAAAAAATGCCATGATGTGTAGTTTGTTTTTATTGTGATCAGAGAAGTCAGATGTTATCAGTTTGAATCTGATGATGTCCTTAGCTATGCAGAAAGGATTCATTATTACTGTGTGATAATTGAGGCAACACAAGTGAATCATACTGAAGTTAATTTTCCAAGCTTTCAAGTGCTTTATCCGGAAAGGAGAGATGTCTAATAAATAAATTTAGAAATTACATCCTAACACAAAATATCGTTTACTTTCATTTTTAATTCAGCAAGAATAACTTTATCAAATGCAAATTTAATAATAATAAAAGACATATTTCATCAACTTCCTGATGACAGGGAAAATAGGCTAAAAATAAAATCATTTTTATGTTTCACTGCTATATTAATGCACTCTCCCCCCTCTTCTTTCATGACAGATTTTGTAGCGCTCAAGTATCCGGCAATCGGCATTTTCCGAGCATGCCGGTTAGTTGAGCTTTTACTGTACAGGTGTGGAGGGGGGAGGGAATTTTGCAGATGTGATATTTATGATTTTGGCATGGATCCGAAATCCGGAAAATTCCGAAAACCGGATCGATCCTCATGTTGCCAGATAATAGGTCCTGTACTGTATTTTAATGTGATTTTATAATTTTTTAATAAACATATACTCTTTTTAGAAATTGTACTTTTGTAAGTATTTTGCTTTTGTATTATTCACCTTATTCTTTTTACAACCATACGCACTGAATATTTAATTTCCAAAAACTTGTATCATAAAAATAATCCATTTAATAATTTGTTAATTGTATAAGCTAAATAAATACTTGAACATTTAGCTTACTGAACCTTTTGTAGCTAGTGTAGTTACCATTGCATAGACCAATAGACAATTTTTTTTTTGTCGAATTGGAATAAACCCCCATGCATATAAAAAGAATAAAATATTGAGGGGCCTCACTATGAAGTTTTGCCCTGGGACCTCCAAATTTCTAGTTATGGCCCTGACCAACCTCCAATATCCTATGTAAAATTATTATTTAAAAATATTGAAATGCAAAGAAGAAATTTGAAAAGAACTCTGCCATTGGTTTAACATTTGCTTTTAAGTGTCTTTGTGTGATTAGCGTAAGCTCTTAAAAGGCCTTCATCACGTTTAAGCTTAGAAAAAAAATCCCCTTCTAGATTTTTTTATATCATTAATATTAGAGATGCAACGAATATTCGGCCTTGGCCGAATAATACTGTAATAAATGTTTTCATATTTACACAGTATAACTTTTTAATTTGACAATTTATATTTATGATGCATAATAAAAATTTGTATTTGAAATTAACACTTTTTTCCATTAACTTTCATACCCCGAATGGGTTTTATCTACCCATTTTTATATAAGTAGTTAATTTAGGGATCATGTTAAAAAATTTTTATGCTGTATCAGTAAGTACAAAAAGTATCTGTAATGAGCTAACATAATCTGTTAAATTTAAAATTAACCTATTCAAAATTGTTTTAATACAGCTGTACAAGCAAATTCAAATTTTTTTTTTATCATAATGGGAAGTTTAACATTTATCCCTTGTTACATAAAAAATATTTCTTTCAATAATATTTTGGATTATACCTATAAAGAACATAAATATATGATTGATTAGATATAGATGTATTATAAGACATTTAAGTCGTATATGTTGCAATATTTAAGGGTTTTTTTTTTTTTTTTTGTAAAATATGCTTAAAAGTCAAACATAATTTAAGTCATTTTTTTTAAGTGTGTTACTATTTCTTATTAAATAATAAAAGAAATGTAAGTACTAAATTCTTATAATTAGTATGCATTTACGTTTTACATATTTTTTTCAAGAATAGCATTTTAATGTTTATATTTGCCTTAAAAAACAGTTAAAATGTTTTCAATAAACGTAGATTATGATGCAGAAATAGTAATAAGTCAGCATTCTCTGGTGATAGTCTATTTCTTTTTTTTTCATAAATGTTACCTGCTTCTGAAAATAATGAGTGGCAACATTCTTCCATGTGTATAATTTGGCGAATAGTTTAACGATTTGTATAATTTGGAGAAATTGGTCGACTGGATAATCAAGTAGTACACATTTTTCTGAACCTGGCCCAAGCGATAAATTGCCAAATGTTGTATCTATTGAAATATTTCATATTGAGTTGAATGAGAAAGACAGAGGACACATGCAAGTTCTTATTTTCTGGGGTGTGAAATGATTTTACTAAAATAAAAAAAAAAGTTCCATTTTTACAGAGGTAATGAGTTTCTATTTTAGATAAAATATATATAAATTACTAGAACTATCTATGGATTAAATAAAAAACTATGAATTAAATTATTATTTACATTTTTGAAAGTCATAAGTTATCTTATTGGCATCAAAGTATTTAAAATATTACAAAAAATACATTCAGCAGTTATGATGTTTGACACTCAAACAAAAAATTAATTTCAATTAGTCCTTAATTTTTGATTTTAAAATTGAAAAAAAATTAAAGCCAGTATTCGGCCTAAAACTTGGCCGAATATTCGGTATTCGGCTATTCGGCCAAATCACTAATCGTTGCATCCCTAATTAATATATTTAGGCATTTAAAAATTATTCATATAATATCACGGCATAATGGATGATATCTAAATAGCAACCAATATATTACTAAGCAAAGAAATAATTTACAATGCATCTTAAGGGTAACTAAAATTTTCCATAATAAGATCATTTTTCAAGGCACACACTTTTACAGCTACAGGTTAAAATAAGCTTAAATTCTTCATTTAAAACATTAAATTGTATAAAACCTTGAAAAGATATCTAAAATATGTAGAAATTGTCAGATGAGATTCATTCATTAGTAAAAGTAATAGAGCCATGGAGAAAGTCAGCAGATTACAGTAGTGATTCAAATGAGAGTCTTAAGTATGGTATTAGAAAATAAACTTGTAGAATAATTATTTTTATAAAGTAATACACATTTGTCTAAAATCTAAATACTGCTGTATTAACAATATATATATATATAGCATCTGTGGTAAAAAGTATGCACTCATATATACTCAATTTTACAGACCACTAGGAATTTGAAGCTAGACACCTCTAGTGTTTCGAAGCTTAGCTACTGTATACAGTTGAACCTTGAAAATCCGGAATCGTTGGGACTGCAGCGATTCTGGATTTTCGATTTTTCTGGATTTTGGAGGTCTGTTGAAAAATATTTTTTATGACAATATTATAACATACAAAATGCAATTTTTTATCTCCTTATGCATATAAACGATGATCAAATCGCCGAATTAAATAATAAAAAAGGAATGATACACTAAAACACAACACTTATGCTGAAATTAAATATACATATTTAACACAAATTAAAATATAGTACACAATAGATAATACAGGAGTGATCATGAGTGCAAGAAATCTATCCAAGCAGAGACTGAAAACATTTATCAGCATTAGATTATAATTAAAGGAGATAGGCTAGAAGATTTCAATGTCTTGCATGCACTATAACTAAAAATTGATCTTTTACAAGAAAAGAAAGTGATTAAAAGTTTTTGCTTATAAACTGGCCATTATTTTATCATAATAAGTATAATCATGGAAGATGATAGTATTCCAGTTACGCAGCTTTAAGCCTAAAATCGTATCGTATTGTAGAAGGCAGAACTCATATATGGGTCATTCTCAGATAAAGGGAAATTTTACCTTTGAAAAAAAAATAATTTTTTTTGTTTTTAATCCTCTATTTTTTTGTACTAATGGAATGTTTGCATGTCTCACATTATGAGAAAAATATCAGCAGAAATCGTTGGCCTTATTTATGGCCTTAATTAATTAATTTGTTTTCTATTGTGGCATGGTAATGACAGGTGTGAACATGGTAATGACAAGTAAGAACATGGTAATGACAATCAGAACAATGGTAATGACATGTAAAATGATCATACACATTAAATTTCATTTTAAGTAATTTATTAAATTATATGATACATTAGGAAAATCTACAATGTTTTAAAATTTCATATTTTTGTATTATTCATTTTGTAACATATTATCAATTTCAACACTTTTAGCAAAAGCAAAATGGCAGGATGATATTGGGTATGGTAGTGAAAGTTTTGAAACAATATTAGTTACAGGTATCTTCAAGCAATCTTTCTGAGCGCAAACTGAAGAGAAATTTTTTTAAATCAAGTTTCATATTATGTAACCTTTGCCTACAATAAAATTGGGATCAAGTGGTTAAGTTTAAAACAGTAATTTCCATGTTTAATTTCTTGCCATTGAATTAAGAACTTGTGCTGCAATAGATATTGGATAATGATTTCACATTAAGTGTCAATCGTGTAGGCCCTTAATTCCTCATGTATGTTTTTGAGATAAGGTTATAATCTTTAAGAAAAAGATCTTGCAATTCCAGCCACAGAAACTAGTAATGTAAGAAGCATACGCATCATATATAGTTCATGATGGAAAAAATAGTTTTGTTACAACTACCTAAAACAGCCATAATTCTTTTGGGTTTCTATATTCCATGTCTCGCCGTTTTTGGTATCATATTCTAACCATACCTAATAGTTGCTTCTGACATCTGGTCGTCTTTAAGGATGTTAAATTTTTGTAACAAATTTATTTGTGATGGATTAGCACTTTTTTGGAAGTATTAGGATGTGTAAAAAATAACTGGTTTCTGTTACTGTATTTCCCAACCAATTTATTTTAGATAGTTCGAAACCATTGAGCATTCTCAAAGTTCAGCAGCAAACTCCAAACTTTAATACACAGATTAGCTTCAATTTATGCTTTCGATTTCTCATTGTTAAAGACAAAATGTCACCCAAGACCTTCTCCATACACAAAACTCTTATTGCCCCATGAAATTTCTTTAAGCAATGTTAAACTGGGTGTTCATAAGTAGTAATTGAGGTCAAAGGTAATGTTGAATCCAAACATTTTATTTTTTTCGGGTGGGTTTTCTGCAGCTCTGGAAGGGACGCTTTGGAGTTCCGTGGAGGAGGGTAGCACTTCTAGACCATTAATAAGCATAAAATAACCATAAATTCCCAAATTGTCCGATTGTACCCTTAAACAACTTGCATGAGGAACAAAAATCTCATCTCTGTATATTTCAGCTAGCATTTGCAGTTGTACTGGTAAAAATGTGTAGGTCAGTGCGGCTATTTAAAATGATGCCCGCCCATATCATGATTCTATGACCTTTATATCAATACCTTTCACGGATGTTTGCAGCCTTATTGCGAGTGTTTTTCCCCTCCATATGGTAACATGTCTGTAATAGCTCTCCAAACAAAATCAGGATTCATCAGTAAAGAGAACTCGACTGCAGTCCGTGGTACTCCAATGACAATAATCTCTGCACCACTTTAACCGGGTGCATGTCGCTGCCAGAGTTAGTGAAATACAAATCATGAATTTTCTTGCGTACAGCCCTTTTTTAAGTAGCCTGTCACTCACAGTAAATCTGGATAGTCGATTTCCTGTTGCTGCAATGAACTCCCTTGGTATCTGAACTGTTGTCAGTTGCCTGTTTCTTTTAGCAATAGTTGCCAAATAACAGTCCTGATAGTCTATTGTGGTACTTTTTTACCTGGACCTGGTTGTCGGTGCACATTACCAGTGTCTTTAAACCGTTTTCAGTTTCTTGACATGACGCTTTTGGCTATTTTTAAGTCTTTGCAGATCCCTGAGAGTGTCTGTCTTGCTTCCATTCTCTTTACTGCACGCCATTTCTCACAATCAGTCAAATGTCTTCTTAAAGACATATTCCACCTACTACAAGTGAAAATTTCACCCAACTTCTCCTACAATTTTTTAAATTAGACTTCAAATCATCCATGTACATTTCCTTTTCACACGTGAACCAGAAGAACGGGATGAAAAATTTGCATATTTTTCTGTAGCGAAGATTAATCCCACTGGACTACGTGATAATGTTTACATTGAGTTGTCAACCGATCCCTTCCATTGAAGCTTCCTTAATAGAATTAACATAAAGCACCTTTTTATGGTTGTTCCTTTAATTTTTCTCATCAGTGTATTTCGAAAGTGGTAAGAAATAACCAGTCCAAAAGTAAAGTTACTTTTATTAATTGCAGGCAGCAGATTTAAAGTAACTGATAATGTTGTCCGTTAAGGGTCACGAAACTCAACCAATGAGTCGTTATTACGTCATATAAAGTCGTCTTTTCTCATAAGTGTGGGCAACAGTTGGTCCCATCAAAGTCCAAGATAAAGAAGTTTTGTGTTTAATCTAAATACAGTAAATTTGTGTAAACGGAATAGCAGGTATACTTTTATAGTTATCCTTCCGTCTTGAGACATTAAAATGTTTCCATTTACGAGAGGATTCCTTGTTCACAGAAAAACTGCCAAGAAGGAATCCCAAATGGGATGAGCTCTATTTCAGATAGGTTTCAAACGTGAGCAAGCATAAATATATAGTGTTGTTTTCGTTGAATGTTGATTTTTTTTTTTTCTAAGATAGATCATCTTCACAGATTTTACTGTGATACATTTACGCATACATTTATGTGTACGTTTTAGCAGTTTTAATGGATACTGTGAAAATAGAAAGTGTATATAATGAAAACCTGTCTAAAACGCAAAAGTTCATAGCCCCGGCGAAAGACATGCCTTTGAATTATACCTTCTAAGATGAACACCTGTCTAAAGTGGAATATATTTCATAGGTTCTTTGTGATTTAGTCTTCACCGTTACTATTGTTGTATCCATGATTTCAGTAAATCAGTTTTTCGTTCGGGGGGAGGGGGGGGGGGGTTCCGGACTCTCACCTTGGCTATGCCACTGATGATTAACCCACTTGTTATTATCATTCATGAAATAAATATAAACATAAATAATGTAAAAGGAAAGTCATTTTTGTTCTCAAAAATAAATAAATGATTTTTTTGTAAAATCAGATTTCATTATTTTTTAAATAATAAGTCAGTAAGAGAAAATCTTTATATTAACTTAAATTTAGGTTACTAATGATAATTTTTGTGAAATATTAGAAAAAAAAAAAATCTTGAAATTTGTCATTTCCATGTCTTGCTGGTCATTACCATGTTTTCAAAAAGACATGGTAATGATTACCATGGTAATGACATTTTTGATGTTTAACCTCATTTTAGGCTAAATTATAGCAATTAAAGCCTTACAGTATATTTACTTTCTAAATAGTCCTAGAGTACTTTATAATTCAATTAATACAGTTAGTAATTGTTATTATATATTTTAGTAAAATGAAACATGGTAATGACACATAAAAAACACATTGTTCTCAGTTTTTGAATAAAAGTATCAAAATGAAACTGTACATACCGATTTCAAAAAAGTTAGACACCACTACTTGTAAGAACATGTGCTACCCTACAATACAGCACCTAAAAGAATATTTTGGCGCCCTCTAGTGATGAGTTATGAAAGAGAACACTATGCACCATGGTAATGACCATTAACTCCAGGGACAAAGTTTAATTAAATAAAATTAAGTGAAAAAAATGTTTTGAAGCTAAAATACTAATTATATTATAAGTAGAGAGATAAAATTTTACTATACTGTTGTTGTTTTTGCTCAAAAACTTTCCAACACTTCACAATATAATTTTGAATTATTAAATTTGAAGTTAGGGACATGCCATGGTAATGACATTTGTAACTTTTTATTTTTTTTAAATATTCAAATTATTATTTTTTCCATGTTTAAACTGTTGCACAATGTAGTTCTTTATCTATTTTTTTAAATAAAATTAAAACATTCATATTAGACTCATTAAATTTTTTTCTTTTGATCAAGGACATAAAATTTCCCTTTATCTGAGAATGACCCATATACAACTAACTCGACTTCAAAGAAAACGCAAAAAGCCGCCTTTCAATAACTCGGCGAATATAGCTCTTATTATTCTGATTTTTTCAGAACAGTCTTATTTCTGCAGTCTAATGCTATTCTGAAATTTTTACATTTCTACATGCAGTATATTTTGAGATCTCGAAACCTATTTTTAAAGTTACTTGGTACGTAAGAAGTTCCTAATTTCCATTTCTGGAAAACGGCTCTAACGATTTTCTTTAAATTCATATATAATAGAAATATGTTTTATGTGAAGGGAATAAGATAACATTTGTTTCCGGGAAAACTCTAATTTTCTTTTTAATTCACTTTTATTTTCCTCTGAAAAAGATCTTATTAAAATTAATATATAATATAAATCTATTTTAGATGAACCGAATAAGATCATTTTTGTTTCCAATATGACTCTTATTCATTTTATAATAAGCATGAAAAATCGGACTATATTTTCTACTATTTATGGGAATTTCACTGAAAATGTGCCTATTGTATTCATGCGCTTAATTTCTTCTGACCTACGCTTAGTGAAAAGTTTACGAACATCCGTAGCTCAGTCGGTTAAGTGCGTGCCTCACAATACATAGGTTGGGAGGTCTGTCCCCTTTGAAGCAGCAAGCACTTTTTTCTTTTATCAAAGTAAATTTGATTTTGTTTCTATAAAAATATATTTATTTATTTTGATTTTTTTTCTTTAAGAGTTTCACGTATCACTATTTCGTGACAATTTTTCAGACAATAAAAATACTGTAAAATCTGTCTAAGGCAGACTTTGTGTAAGCCGGAAATGTGCCTACCGCGGAAAGACTTTCAAGTCCCGGCGAATCCATTCAAAATAACATTAATACCTGCTCCATAAGACCAGGTGCGGATCCACGGGGGGGGGGGGGGGGGGGGGGATCGCCCCCCCAACATCCAACGATTATCGCGAATTTCGACAAATGGTCTCCAAAAAAAAAAAACAATTTCGTGACTTGTTCGCAGGTCAAAGGGTCGGAAAAAAACGCGAATTTCGTCAAAAGATCACGCAAAAAACGCTAATTTCGTCAAACGATCGCGAAAAAACGCGAATTTCGTCAAAGGATCGCGAAAAAACACGAATTTTGTCAAAGCCCCCCCAAAATCCAACGATTATCGCGAATTTCGACAAATGGTCTCAAAAAAAAAAACAATTTCGTGACTTGTTCGCAGGTCAAAGGGTCACAAAAAAACGCGAATTTCGTCAAAAGATCACGCAAAAAACGCTAATTTCGTCAAATGATCGCGAAAAAACGCGAATTTCGTCAAAGGATCGCGAAAAAACACTAATTTTGTCAAAGAAGCGCGGAAAAAATGCGATCTTCGTCAAAAAATCGCGCATTTCATCAAAGGACCACGAAAAAAACGCAAATTTCGTCAAAAGATCGCAGAAAAAAACGCAAATTTCGACAAAGGATCGCAGAAAAAAACGCAAATTTCGACAAAGGATCGCAGAAAAAAACGCAAATTTCGACAAAGGATCGCAGAAAAAAACGCAAATTTCGACAAAGGATCGCAGAAAAAAATGCAAATTTCGACAAAGGATCGCAGAAAAAAACGCAAATTTCGACAAAGGATCGCAGAAAAAAACGCAAATTTCGACAAAGGATCGCAGAAAAAAACGCCAATTTTGACAAAGAATTGCAGAAAAATGCTAATTTCGCAAAAGATTCGCACAAAAAACGCTAATTTCATCAACAGATCTCTGAAAAAAGGCGAATTTCCTCAAAGTATCGCGGAAAAAATACGCAAATTTCGCCAAAGAATCGCTGAAAAAAACGCGAATTTCGTCAAAGGGCCGCGGAAAAAACGCACAATTAGCACAGGGAAGAGATTCCCCTAGGTGCGCATCCACGAAGGCAGGGGGGGTGGGGGGGGTTCGATCGGGGCAAAGAGAAGAACAAATTTACCAAGTTGGTTTATAAGAAATCAATACACCATCCGCATTTTAACTGACTGGGATTAGGATATAATCCTCTTTTGTTTATTCATCAAATACCCCTTTAAAGTTTCCTAATGTGGGTGGCAATAACAGTACATTTTTTACACATTAGTGGCTGTCTGCAGAAAACATTAAGATGCTTGAATTTTTCAAAGGGCCTTCTTTTTCTTGTTTCTTTCTTTCTTTGGAAATTGTATGAATCCCATTCTTTTCTCAAACAAAAAAGCACTCCTCAAAAGGGCCCCCCCCCCCCCCCCCCCCAACATCCAACGATTATCGCGGAATT